>UESW01001410.1:331249-458777 GCA_900491605.1 Calamus simplicifolius
ATGCGCCTTGTATACCTTCCTGCAGCTTGTCTCTCAAAAGGTGATGATGTCTTTAGGAAAGCAATCGTTTGCAACGTCCTATTATCTTCCTCAATTTCGACCTCGTATCTTTTTCCAAGATATCTTCGTACTTACTTATGAACTCCGTTAGTGCTGTCTTCGAATTTATAAACCCATCGAAGAAGTGATTAATGCCCTTGCTCCTTTGTGAAGATGACATCCCTGTTCAAAATTTTGTCAACAAAAAAAAAAAGCGTTTAATGCGAACATGAACCAAAGACAATGACATAAAAACCTGCGAAGAATGTATCCTTTAGGTAAACTGGGACCCATTTATCCCGACATTCATAAAGGATATTGAACCAATCTATAGACTTGCATTCTTTATATTTCTCCATAACATGTGCCCACCTTTCCTCGAATGACTGTATGGTCAATGAATCATATATCGCCTCATCGAAATCAACCATAAACTTGGGATTTGCCGTGCAAATGTGGCCAATCTTTTCAGGTATCTTCTTCAATATATGCCAAAGACAAAATCGATGTCGTGTGTTAGGAAAAACTTCTTTGACAGCAGCCTCGATTGTCTTATCTTGGTAAGTTATTATGGCAATAGGTGCTTGACCACCATTTGCATTCAGCCATGCCTGAAAAACCCATTTATATGTCTCAGTACTCTCATCAGACAACAATGCACATCCAAGCAAGGTGGACTGTCCATGATGGTTGACCCCGACGAATGGACAAAAAGGCATTTGATATCTGTTTGTCAAGTACGTTGAGTCAAAGCTTAGAACATCACCGAAGTATCTGCATGCCAATCTTGACCTTGGATGAATCTAGAAGACAGACCTCAGATGACCATTATCATTGAGGTCTAAGGTATAGAAGAAATTGAGATTTCTGAGTTGCATTTCGGCGAAATGAATTACCATCGACTGAGCATCTCCTTCTTTCAGCTTAGACTGATGTTCACGACAAATGAAGTTACGAGCATCCTTCTCGGTGAAATCCAATTATCTTCTGCCCCCTTTTCTCTTTGCTATGGCAGAGTATATCTGAGTCGTCGGAACATTCACGACATGTAAATTGCTGATCTCTGCCTTCTCTGGTGTGCTGATCCTTCTATGCGACCGTAGATAACCAGTTGATGTTATGGACATCCCATGGTTATGTTCTAGAGAAACCTCATCCAATATCCACTTACCACTTGTAGCATTCAGTCTTGCTTTTATGGATGCCATACAATCAACTTTCCCAGTATCCCTATGATTCATACTCTTCTTTGTTTTTCTAGATTTTCCTTGCCTCCAACACGCCAGGTGCTTGAAGCAAAGTTATTTTTTGTTGTTGGCCCTGCTACACACTGTTGTGATTCCAAAACCAACTCGTTTCGCGTATCCATTGTAGAACGTATATACATCATCTGCTGAATTGAATTTCATTCCAGTTTGAGGAACTACAGTATCATCCACTGCATTTGGAGCGACGGGTGAAGGTGCACGACCGGGAGTGTTATCGATTTCTTTCCGATCTATAATTTCAGCATCAACTGTGAAAATATAGGCACGCAGTCATGAACAGTGATATCCATAGATTTAGTTGTCAATATATGCTGACAAAGGATTAGGATTTAGGACACGAAGGTTAAAACAATACGACACCCCAGTTATTATCTGATGACACCCTAGCTTTAAGGTGACGACACCCATGGGTTCACTGTTAATGCATGTGTGTCGTAGCATTAGTGCTAGGGTGTCGTGAGGTTTCAACTGGGGTGTCGCGAAGGATTTTTGGCCTAAATCCAATCCTCCTGAGGTGTTGTGGGGATTCTCACCGTGATCAGTTCTAAGCACGGGTGTCGTCGCCTTAAAGCTAGAGTATCGTGAGCTTTCAACTGGGGTGTCTCGAAGGAGTTTCGGTCGAAATCCAATTCTCCTGGGGTGTCACGAGGATTCTCTGCACGATCAGTTCTAAGAACGGGTGTCGTAGCATTGGTGCTAGGGTGTCATGAGATTTCAACTGGAGTGTCGCGAAGGAGTTTCGGTCGAATTTGACAAGGGGTGTCGCGGGGATTCTCACCATGATCAGTTCTAAGCACGGGTGTCGTCGCCTTAAAGCTAGGGTGTCGTGAGCTTTCAACTGGGGTGTCTCGAAGGAGTTTCGGTCGAAATCCAATTCTCCTGGGGTATCGCGGGGATTCTCTGCGCGGTCAGTTCTAAGCACGGGTGTCGTGGCATTGGTGCTAGGGTGTCGTGAGATTTCAACTGGGGTGTCGCGAAGGAGTTTCGGCCGAATTCGACAAGGGGTGTCGCGGGGGTTCTCTCCGTGATCAGTTCTAAGCACGGGTGTCGTCGCCTTAAAGCTAGGGTGTCGTGAGCTTTCAACAGGGGTGTCTCGAAGGAGTTTCGACCGAAATCCAATTCTTCTAGGGTGTCGTGGGGATTCTCTCCGTGGTCAGTTCTAAGCACGGGTGTCGTAGCATTGGTGCTAGGGTGTCGTGAGGTTTCAAGTGGGGTGTCGCGAAGGATTTTTGGCCGAAATCCAAATCATCATTGGGTGTCGTGAGGTTTCCTCTTGGGACGTCGTAAAACTTACTACGGTAACTGGGTATTTGGCTTTCCGAAACTCTCTTATGTTCCCCATCCCCCGAAACTCATCGAGGGGGAGGGGGGGCGCAACGCTTCGATTCCTTTGAACCGCCCACTGAGATGGTGGCACGTGGCAATCGAAACACCTGCCAGGAGTACCTTAAATATGGATGGGGAAATGCCATCGTTCATCACCTTTTCAGCTGATCTTTCAAAATTTTTGTATACTGATATGGATTCTAGAGGTGAGGAGCGATCGACTGGCCCCCCTGGGAGCCGCCGCACAATAGTAACCATCGATTTGGAGGTCTTTGCAGAGTCGCTCGCAAACAGCGAGCGACTCCACAGGGCGGCCGAGCAATACATGGATGTTTCAACGAGACAGATCGAGGTCCTGCGTTGGGCCAACAGCCGGCTGGAGGGGCAAGTAGAGTCCCTCCAGCGCCAGATCGCCGAGTTAGCCCCGCAGCGTGGGGGGAGCTTGGCAGCGACCGAAGCAGATGACAAGCCCCAGTGAGGGCTCATGTACTTTTTTTCTTTTCTTTCCATCTTCTCTTTATTTTGTGATGAATAAAAATAAATTTTAGTAACTTGGGTGTCGCGGGCCTTCTCGCCGTGGTCAGTTATAAGCACGGGTGTCGTCAGATGAGAGCTAGGGTGTCGTGAAGTTTCAACTGGGGTGTTGCGAACGATGACAACACTGACTCAGGCTGTTAACGACACCCCAGTTCTCATCTGACGATACCCTAGCTTTAAGGCGACGACACCGATAACGTGACTATTAAAGCGGGGTGTCGCGGGGATTGTTCTCCATACGGGGTGTCACAGGCCTGCTCTCCAGCGTCATTTATAAGCACGACACCCTTTATAGCATTTAAAGACACCCCATAGAACAAGCTACGACACCCCAGAAAGCAACATACGAAGATCGCGAAGGTTATAAGCATGGGTGTCGTAGCGTTGTAACTACGGTGTCGCGAGGCTTTTCTCCAGCATTCGTTTAGAGCATGGGTGTTCTAGGCTTGTAACTACGGTGTCTTAACAGTATATCAGGGGTGTCGTAGCTTTAACGACGACACTAGAGCTATATGGACAGGAAATAACGGGGAATATAGGCCGAACCACTCTGAGACACCCCAGTTCATGAGGTATAACATCCTAATTAAAAGAGTATGACATTCGTGCTTACAAAATAGTAAACTCTAAACAATTATGACTCCCAGAATGTCATAACTGTTTTGTTCTAAGGAAGTTACCCGCGCATTAAACGGTTTGGTCACGCATTAAATAACTCTAACCAGAAAAAGGAGCTTTACAAAGAAGTGGGAAGAAGGACTTTTTACTTCATGATGCGGACAACATTTCCTCCAGAAGTTTTTGTACAAAGACTCCAGTAGCCAGGTATTCCAGCCTCGAAGCTGAAATATTTTCTTTCGACCGGACTCTCAGAGCGAGGGCGACGGTTCGTGCTCAACTGATTCTGGTGATGCATCCAAAATCCAGAGCGAGGGGGAAGAAAGGGGAAGAAAGAGTTCTTCTTGCACAGATGAAATCCAACGTAAAATGGCGCTAGGATGGAGGGAAAGGGCATTTTCGTCCGCACACTAATTTTTTAAAAAAGCGAAATGCTTTAAATGCTCGTCACGTTCAGAACGTTACATTGTAGCAGGGCCATACCGTTCGGCACCGTCATCCACGTAGGCTCCACGTGGATCAATCAGAAGAGATAGTGTAGCCCACGTAGGTCTTGTTGCACCGAGGGCGATGTATAAATACCCATGATATTAGGCCCATCAAGTCAATGCGCATCCACATCGTTTGTTTGTTGTCCGCTGCTATCATTTCATAACTAACGTAAGCTGCCTCATAAACCACCAACATCACCTGCCATCGCAGTTCGACGCTTCCGTACCAAAGCAATTGTAAATGGTAAAAGTTTTTACCGGACGACTTCAACGAAAATTACATAGATTTAGTAAATAAAATGCGTAATTTATTCGTTTGATTCAAGCTACAACCTTTTCAATTTGGTGTTATGGTCTTATAATGACTCAGGATTGCAGTACCCATAAATTTATTTTGTTATAAAAAAAGCAAGATTAATAAGATTCATACCAATTTGGATCATTATAACAAAAAAAATTCAATTGATACTTATCCATTTTCCTTAATTGGTTATAAACTATACAACCAACTTCCAAATGGGACTATTGGGAAGAGCATTACAATCACATGATCACAATCACCAGATAGACAGGATTCTAGAGTACATGATTCTAGAGTTAGCCTCCATAAGTTCAAGAGATAGCTTCCATGGATGTAGCACTTTGCCCTACATGGTACTTAGCTCCTGCTAACTCTGATACCATATTGTAATGATTCGGATCCACAAACCCATTTCATTACAAGAAAGCAAGACGGACAAGATTTACACCAACTTGGGCCATCACAGCCCAAAAGGGATCCGAAAGGTGACGTCCTCGTCGCCAGAGGCACATGATCGCAACTACCAAACAAGCAGAATTCTAGAGGTGGCTCCCATCCTATAGATGTAGCACTTTATCATAGCTCCTGTACTTTTGGCTGGTGCTATATTGTAACGATCTAGGACTGCAGCACCATAAATTCGTTTGTTACAAGAAAGCAAGACAAACAAGGTCCATACCAACTTATGCCACCATAACCCAAAAAAGAATCCAATTGGTACTTGTCCATCTTTCTTAACCAATTATAAACCATACAACCAACTCTCAATTTTTCGATATGAGACTATTGAAAGAAGCATTGTAGGTCCATTATTAGGTTGCAATCGTTGTATTTTGTTAAGATCATAAAGTGAAGATTAAACCTAACAAATCTTTTGCAATGATATTGTACATATATTTTTTGTTATCCTAATACCATAATATATTTGAGAAAGAAATATATTAAAATTTCTCCTTATAAATATTATTATAGTTGCCAATTTGGTGATTAGGTTATCGTTTTATTTGCATAGATTTCAATTTAAGCATATGAAATAATATTTTGAGGTGTTAGGCAATCTCCTATGCACTCTTTACGGTGAAAAAGAAAAAAAAAATCCTAAATTATAATAAATTTTTTTTATAAATAACTAGTAGTATACCACATGCTAGGTGCCCATGATTCCTTGCCTAAATCCTTTCATATGATTTATGAGTACCAAGCTTGATAAATTAATGATTTGCAATAAATATTAGTATATCTTCTTCAAACAAAATATAGAAAATCAATAAAGAAATCAAACATAAAATTAACTATGCATAAATAAAAAAAGAGGCATGCTTTGTCCAGAGAGGTTGTGATTTGAAATGATGAATTGAATTTTGCTGTCTTGGATGATCATCTCATAATAGTTTGCCAAAATTCTATGCTGCTTTGTTTGGTTCTCACCAAAATGTCTTAAAAGAGTTTGTAGCAAATTCTTTGTTATTTGCATACATATAGATCATATATGATGTGTCTAATATATAATAAGCAATATATGGCTAACTAAGATCTGCTATTAAATTAAAGATTATTATTATTATTTATATAATTTGATAGGCATATCTTCGCTTTGCTTAGTGTGTTCTTTTTCTTTTTCTCTTGTTTTTATTGAAGAACCAAAGTTGAACCAAAGATATTATAATATGAAATATGGCAAAAATACACAAAGATAGTGAACCATGCATATTGATCATAAACATATGGATTGATAATAAGAATTTCTATTTTATGATATATAAAGAGATGGGTAAGCTATTTAATACTTCATTAGATTGTTAAGCGTAAAACTCACCATAAGCCCACCTTTTGGTTGCTCTTATAACTCCTATTTTATTGTTAGAATAAAATTTGAATGGATACAAATTGTAGTACTTCAAAATAATTCTATATTGAATAGAAAAGAAAATTTTGAGGAGTTTATAATTTAATATCATTTTGATGCAAATAAAGTTGCACAATTACACTTACAAGAAGAAAAACTCACACATGGGCTTGAAAGGACTCAAGGGCAGCAAGTACATGATCCATTAAGCTTGCTAAGTGGGCCGGTCATAAAATTTAGAACCAAGCATTTTAAAGAAGCGTTAAATGGGCTAATTCAATAAATCAATAAAACCGCAAAAGCATGGGAACCTGGTCACTGTGATTAAGGTTTTAGAGATTTCTATTTAAGGACTTACATATTTTCAGCCTTAGATGGATTAAGATATCAATCCTTAAATTTTAGGAATATTTATTTTAAAGGATGTGGAAGTCAATCTCTAGGGATTTAATTCAGATTTGAAATAGAAGAATCTTCTATATGACAATCCCTTAATTTTAAGAATTTAATTTAGATTATGCCAATCCCTTAATTCTAGATGTCAATCCCTTAATTTTGAGAATTTAATTTCGATTATGTCAATCCCTTAATTTTAAAAATTTAATTTAGATTATGTCAATCACTTAATTCTAGATATCAATCTATCCCTTAATTTTAAGAATTTAATTTAAATTATATCAATCCCTTAATTTTTTTTAAAAAAGAATTTAGATATGTTATAGGAGAATATTATAGAAAATTTGTAAACTCTATATAACAGACCAAGGATTGTACCTTGGGAGGGGTCAAGAATAATATCAAATTATTTATTTTGCATTGTCTTCTTACTTTTGAAAAGACTTTTGAATTTATCAAGTTTATTCTTGTGTGGTGTTCAAACAATCAAACTTATCACTTAGGTTGTTGAGTGGTGACTCTTGGTGAAGCGTCTTCAATTATCGTAGTTTTTGATTCTTATAAACGGTTCAAAACTCAACAAACTTGCATCCGGAAGATTTTGGGTTTAGTTCTATATTTGGTGTTGAATTTGTCATGTTGGTGGTGAAGTTTATATTGCATCTACTACCAATTAATTTAGACTTGATTTTTTAAGGCCATGTGAACCTAATCACAAATAGATTAATTAGGTAGGGGCATCGTACAAATATGAAGTTCAAACCTTAATCATGAAACTGTAACAATGCCATGCTCCAAGATTTGCTTAAATATTTGAAACACACGACGCCAATAAGCTGCAAGAATTTACTTGCATTATTTTTGATGGCTGTTTGGTAACATGGAAGTTGTCCCCTACGAGTACGCCACACGCTCTAGCACCTTAACAAACTTCATCTGCCTAATATAAATGGCCTTAGGTACAAGGGGCATGGCATTAAAAGCCATGCATCGATGCAGAATACGATGGGTCCGGGTGACGTAGGCACTGTTAAGCAAACCAGTCTAGCTGGCTTGCTTCACTTTGGGTTCCCATTCTGCACCCAATTACATACTGGGTCGGGGCCCAAACCCCGATCCATGGTTTCCTACACGTGTCACCTGTTCAATGGATTAAGCTGAGTGTTAAAATTATACTAGCCCAGAAACCAAAGTTGTCAATTTCGTTCCGTTTCAGCTATTTCGGCCAAGACGTTTTGTTTCGGCAGCTTATCCGAAAAGATAAGTACTATGTTTCGTTTCGGATGATTATTCGACCGTTTCGTATATTTCGGCCGTTTTTTGCCTATTTCGACCGTTTCGATAAAATATTTTGGAGACCAATTTATGAATTAAACATTAACCATTTTAAATATATATATATATATATATATATATATATATATATATATATATATATATATATATAAAAAAATCCTAGTTACCCTATCCTCATTTTAATATATATATATATAATAACAAAAAAAATTCTAGTTACCCTATCCCCATGGTCGCATCTTTTAAAAATTTAAACTCTTTATTTTTATATTATTATTATTATTTATGAAGAATATGAATTATGAATAAATTTTTCATTATATATATATATATATATATATTTCAAACTCTTAAAATATAAACTCTTTATTTTTATGTTGTTATTATTATTTATAAAGAATATGAATTATGAATAAATTTTTTATTATATATATATATTCCGAAACGAAGCATCGAAACGGTCCGATACCAAAATATTTCATTTCATATGCTAAACCGAAAAATAATCCGAAACGAAATTTACAACCTGGCCAGAAACTCCAAGGGCATCACTAACGCGGGAAGAGATTAGATCGTTGCTTCACAAAAAGAACCTTGCCCCCTTTTATTAGAACTAATGACGCTCAATCACCTCTCTTGGACGTCGGGAACGGAGTGCTTCTTTCGGCTCTTCTTCACCAGGTTACCTGCAGAAAAGCCCTGGGATCGGATGGGGTCTCCGGTGGGACCCTTCGATGGCCAAGTTAGTGACTGAGGTCACAGCTGAAGAGGGGCTCGAGTGAGCCCTTTTTAGTGTGAGAAAGGAGGTCTCAGGGAGGAGCGATTCCTTCCTGAAAGCTGAGATGACGATTTTGGGGGTTATCGCACAAACCTGTTTACTGAGTGGATTCACCTTTTTATAGGGGTTGATCCTAGCATGATCACATGGGATTGCGTGAAGTTAGAAGATCTGCTAAGCCCTTGCGTGAATCTGGGCTGGTTAGTAGGCTACGTCCCATCAGCCGGCGGGGCTATTGGGCGGTGCGCGTCTGGCGCTATCGGGCGGCGCGCGTCAGAGAGATAGTTTCTTGAACTGCTGGGGCTGATCTGGCGGGAACAGGGAAATTCCGTCTTATCAGGGCTGAGCCGGGTCGACCCGAGATGGCTGGGGCCAATCTCGCTGGCAAGACAGTGCCAGGGCGGGGCCGAATCGACGGACCTGGAGGTGCCGGGGCCGAGTCGGGCCGGCCGGGGATGGCCTTGGCCGACTCGGCGGAACTGGAGACGCCGGGGCCGAGTCGGGCCGACCGGGGATGGCCTTGGTCGACTCGGCGGAACTGGAGATGCCGGGGCCGAGTCGGGCTGGCCGGGGATGGCCTTGGCTGACTTGGCGGAGCTGGAGACGCCGGGGCCGAATCGGGCCGGCCGAGGATGGCCTTGGCTGACTCGGCGGAGCTGGAGACGCCGGGGCCGAGTCGGGCCGGCCGGGGATGGCCTTGGCCGACTCGGCGGAGCTGAAGACGCCGGGGCCGAGTAGCTTGGAGACGTAGGGGGCCGGCTAGGAAGTTGCCGGGCCGCTTGGGAAGGTGCCGGGGCCGGCTGGGAAGTGCCGGGACCGCCTAGCTTGGAGACATAGGGGGCCGGCTAGGAGAGTGCCGGGGCCGGCTGGGAAGTGCCGGGGCCGCCTAGCTTGGAGACGTAGGGGGCCGGCTAGGAGAGTGCCGGGGCCGACTGGGAGGTGCCTGGGCTGCCTAGCTTGGAGACGTAGGGGGCCGGCTAGGAGAGTGTCGGGGCCGGCTGGGAAGTGTCGGGCCTGCCTAGCTTGGAGACGTAGGGGGCCGGCTAGGAGAGTGCCAGGGCCGACTGGGAGGTGCTTGGGCCGCCTAGCTTGGAGACGTAGGGGGCCGGCTAGGAAGATGCCGGGACCGGCTGGAAAGTGCCGGGGCTGCCTAGCTTGGAGACGTAGGGGGCTGGCTAGGAGGTGCCGGGGCCGCCTAGCTTGGAGACATAGGGGGCCGGCTAGGAGAGTGCCGGTTTTGGAGGTGTCGGCCTTTGGGGCCGTCGGTCATGGAGCCATCGGTCTTGGAGGTGTCGGCCTTTGGGGCCGTCGGTCTTGGAGCCGTCGGCCTTTGGGGCCGTCGGTCTTGGAGGTGTCGGCCTTTGAGGCGTCGATCTTGGACGCCTTGGAGGTGTCGGCCTTTGGGGCCGTCAGTTTGGACGCCATGGAGGTGTCGGCCTTTGGGGCTGTCGGTCTTGGAGGTATCGGCCTTTGGGGCTATCGGTCATGGAGCCGTCGGTCATGGAGGCGTCGGCCTTTGGGGCCATCGGTCTTGGAGCCGTCGGCCTTTGGGGCCGTTAGTCTTGGACACCTTGGAGGTGTCGGCCTTTGGGGCCGTCGATCTTGGAGGTGTCGGCCTTTGGGGCCGTCGATCTTGGATGCCTTGGAGGTGTCGGCCTTTGGGGCCGTCCATCTTGGACGCCTTGGAGGTGTCGGCCTTTGGAGGTGGCGGCCTTGGAGCCGTCGGCCGACGCCGAGATTGAGGTGGGCCGTCCAAAAAAATTTATTTTTTATGGGGTCAACTGGCCCCATCAAATGCCCCCTATACCCCTTGAGCTTGCGTGCCCCGCATCAGCTAAGCGAAAGGAGTGTAGAACTTTACCTTGGCATCTGCTCTTTCATCTTGCGCTGCCTTGTATGGGCGTCTGCATGCCTTCTTTGGCTAGCTGAGGGCAGCTAGTAATCCTTTCCAACGCGGAGTTTGGAAGTCTTTTGAACCCAGGAGGGTGACCTGAGAGCTGAGAGTCGTCAGGTTCCTTTTGAACCACCTCGGGGGTATGGGAACCGCTGTGAGGGGCGACTCAGCCGGGTACGGAGCCTTTAGGGTCTTAACCTACTCGGGGGCACCGCCGTGCCGGGGCCGAGTGGTGTCCCATGGGCCGCGATGCCAGTGAGCTCTTTTTGAACCATCTTGGGGGTTTGTGTTCCGCCCAAGTGGCAACTCAACCGGGTACGGAGCCTTTAGGGTCTTAACCTACTCGGGGGCACCGCTGTGCCAGGGCCGAGTGGTGTCCCGTGGGCCGCGATGCCAGTGAGCTCCTTTTGAACCATCTTGGGGGTTTGTGTTCCGCCCAACTGGCGACTCAGCCGGGTACGGAGCCTTTAGGGTCTTAACCTACTCGGGGGCACCGCCGTGCCGGGGCC
This sequence comes from Calamus simplicifolius, assembly GCA_900491605.1. Lineage (NCBI taxonomy): Eukaryota > Viridiplantae > Streptophyta > Magnoliopsida > Arecales > Arecaceae > Calamus > Calamus simplicifolius. The sequence goes on from UESW01001410.1 coordinate 342,549, forward strand.
GAGTGGTGTCCCATGGGCCGCACTGCCAGTGAGCTCCTTTGAACCATCTTGGGGGTTTGTGTGCCACCCAAGTGGCGACTCAGCCGGGTACGGAGCCTTTAGGGACTTAACCTACTCGGGGGCACCACCGTGCCGGGGCCGAGTGGTGTCCCATGGGCCGCGATGCCAGTGAGCTCCTTTTGAACCATCTTGGGGGTTTGTGTTCCTCCCAAGTGGCGACTTAGCCGGGTATGGAGCCTTTAGGGTCTTAACCTACTCGGGGGCACCGCTGTGCCAGGGCCGAGTGGTGTCCCGTGGGCTGCAATGCCAGTGAGCTCCTTTTGAACCATCTTGGGGGTTTGTGTTCCGCCCAAGTGGCGACTCAGTCAGGTACGGAGCCTTTAGGGTCTTAACCTACTCGGGGGCACCGCCGTGCCGGGGCCGAGTGGTGTCCCATCGGCCACGATGCCAGTGAGCTCCTTTTGAACCATCTTGGGGGTTTGTGTTCCGCCCAAGTGGCGACTCAGCCGGGTACGGAGCCTTTAGGGTCTTAACCTACTTGGGGGCACCGCCGTGCCGGGGCCGAGTGGTGTCCCGTGGGCCGCGATGCCAGTGAGCTCCTTTTGAACCATCTTGGGGGTTTGTGTTCCGCCCAAGTGGCGACTCAGTCGGGTACGGAGCCTTTAGGGTCTTAACCTACTCGGGGGCACCGCCATGCCTGGGCCGAGTGGTGTCCCGTGGGCCGCGATGCCAGAGAGCTCCTTTTGAGAGACTTGGCGCAAGGGAGAACAAGCTGTGGCGTCAGAAAGGGCCTTCTTTATTACTCATGCTTCTGGGAGTACATCATTGGTAATATTGGCGGAGGTTGTCCGCGTTCCAGGTACGTGGAACAGGTTTTCCATCGAGTTCCTCTAGTTTGTATGCCCCCGGTGGAGTGTTTCGGTGATGCAGTAGGGACCCTCTCAGGAAGTACATTACCCAGCAACTCCTCCCCCCTCGGCCATTTAGGTGCATAAGCTGATCCCCAGGACACCATCCCGATCGTTCGCTCCATGGGAGTGTTGTCGATGGTGGCTTGAGCTGGTGGAGGCCCCATGATGGCCGGCAGCGGCTGTTGCGCCTTCTGGACATACTTGCCGAGGTAGCCCCGCTGGATGAGCTCCTCGATGGCCCGCTTTAAGCTATAGCAGCTATCGGTGTCGTGGCCATAATCCTGGTGGAAACGGCAGTAGCGGCTCATCGTGGGGAGGACCTTTCTTCAAGGGTGGAGGACGTTGGAGGTAAGGCTCACCCTCGATCTCCATCAGGATGTGGGATCGAGGGGCAAGGAGAGGAGTGAGCTTACTCTCGTCGGGGACAGAGCTTCGGTGCCTGTTGTCGGACCGGCGAGGTGGGTCGGATCGGCGATGTCGGGGAGGTCCGCTCGGCTCAGGGCGAGCGGATTTGTGGCTGGAGCTCTTCGAAGACTCCCGGCGGGTGAGGTCGGCTTCATCCCCGGATGTACTTCTGGGCCCGGAGGAGGAGGTCAGAGTAAGAGCCCGGGGGATTCTTATCCAGGGAGAAGGTGAAGCGGGCGGAAGGAGTCCCCGCTTCAGCACCAGGGTGGCCACCGCATCGTCGAGATGGTAGATCTCGAGGGCGGCGGTCTTGAATCGGGACACGAAGTCCCGCAGTGACTCTCCTTCCTTCTGGATGACCGAGAAAAGGCTGTCTGCCACCCTTGGGATCGGCAGCAGGCATCAAAGTGGGCCAAAAATGCCCTCTCCAGCTCGGAAGGAGTCTATGCTATGGGGGGACAGGCGCGAATGCCATGCACGGGCGGCCTTCTACAGAGGTGCGGGAAGGCCTTGCAGAGGAGGGCGTTTGAGGCGCCCTGGACTTGCATCATAGCTTTGTAACTCTCGAGGTGGTCGAGGGGGTCGGTCGTACCATCATAAGGGTCCACCTGGGGGAAGCGGAACCTGGAGGGAACCGGTTCCTCCAGTATGCGGCGAGTGTAAGGAGGACGAGTGTCGAACTCTTCCTCCAGCTGATGGTTGATCTTCCTGGCGAGCTCATCGAGGCTTCTGTTGTACTCCTCCAGGCGTTCCTCCGCCTGGCGGCTGATTGTCGGGGCCCTCCGAGATGGCTCGAAGGAAGAAGAAGAAGAAGAGGCAGAAGGAGATGGAGACGGAAGTCGGGACTTCCACTGGGTTCCTCGTGATGATGTGGCTTGGGAGTAAATTCGTTGGGGCCGTGGTCAGGGGACCGTGGCCGCTTGGAGGGCTCGCGTCGAGGCTTCCTAGGGGAAACCTGACGTCGGCCGGTCCCTCGCCGACCGGCCCCCCGCCGAGGAGAACCTCCCCTCGCCGACTGCTGACTAGCGGGGGGAGCGGTCTGGTGCTGGGTGGCCACGGACTGCTACTGCTGGAGCCCGTGGACCATGGCAGCGAGATTCTGGACTTGCTGGGAGAGGGTTGCCAGCTCTGCTGTTTGGACAGCGGCGTCCAGCGGCGGGCAGGTGACCGGAGGGTCGGCAGCAGGGGGTTGGCCTCCTGCTGTCTAGTTGGCGAGGGAAACCCCACTGGGCAGCTGATGGAGGTGTCCTGAGCTCGCGTCATCGCCATGGCTTCTTGAAGAGAAGAGGGGGAGAGATATGTAGCTCAGGGAGAACTTTCGCTACTTTTTTCTTATCCCCCTTCCTGGCGCGCCAATCTGATGACGCTCAATCACCTCTCCTGGACGTCGGGAACGGAGTGCTTCTCCCGGCTCTTCTTCACCAGGTTACCTACAGAAAAGTCCCGAGACCGGATGTGGTCTCCGGTGGGACCCTTCGATGGCCAAATTAGTGACTGAGGTCACAACTGAAGAGGGACTCGAGTGAGCCCTTTTTAGTGTGAGAAAGGAGGTCTTAGGGAGGAGGGATTCCTTCCTGAAAGCTGAGATGACGATTTTGGGGGTTATCGCGCATACCTGTTTACTGAGTGGATTCACCTTTTTATAGGGGTTGATCCTGGCATGATCACATGGGATTGCTTGAAGTCAGAAGATCTGCTGAGCCCTTGCGTGAATCTGGGCTGTTAGTGGGCTACGTCCCATCAGCCGGTGGGACTGTTGGGCGGTGCACGTTAGAGAGGCGGTTTCTTGAACCGCTGGGGCTGATCTGGCGGGAACTGGGAAATCTCGTCTTATCAGGGCCGAGCCGGGTCGACCCGAGATGGCTGGGGCCAATCCCGCTGGCAAGACAGTGCTGGGGCGGGGCCGAATCGACGGACCTGGAGGCGCCGGGGCCGAGTCGGGCCGGCCGGGGATGGCCTTGGCCGACTCGGCGGAACTGGAGACGCCGGGGCCGAGTCGTGCCGGCCGGGGATGGCCTTGGCCGACTCGGCGGAACTAGAGACGCCGGGGCCGAGTCGGGCCGGCCGGGGATGGCCTTGGTCGACTCGGCGGAGCTGGAGACGCCGGGGCCGAGTCGGGCCGGCCGGCGATGGCCTTGGCCGACTCGCGGAGCTGGAGACGCCGGGGCCGAGTAGCTTGGAGATGTAGGGGGCCGGTTAGGAAGTTGCCGGGCCGCTTGGGAAGGTGCCGGGGCCGACTAGGAAGTGCCGGGGCCGACTGGGAAGTGTCGGGGTCGCCTAGCTTGGAGACGTAGGGGGCCGGCTAGGAGAGTCCGGGGCTGGCTGGGAAGTGCCGGGGGCCGCCTAGCTTGGAGACGTAGGGGGCCGGCTAGGAGAGTGCCGGGGCCGACTAGGAAGTGCCTGGGCCGCCTAGCTTGGAGACGTAGGGGGCCGGCTAAGAAGATGCCGGGGCCGGCTGGGAAGTGCCGGGGCCACCTAGCTTGGAGACGTAGGGGGCCGGCTAGGAGAGTGCCGGTCTTGGAGCTGTCGGTCTTAGGGCCGTCGGTCATGAAGCCATCGATTTTGGAGGTGTCGGCCTTTGGGGCCATCGGTCTTGGAGCCGTCGGCCTTTGGGACCATCGGTCTTGGACGTCTTGGAGATGACGGCCTTGGAGCCGTCAGCCCATGCCGAGATTGAGGTGGGCTGTCCAAAAAGTTTTATTTTTCATAGGGTCAATGGGCCCCATCAAGAACCATAAATTTCCCTCCTCCATCGGGCCAACAGATCAAATGGCAATTATTGAGGAAGCTGCAGCAATCGCGCGGAGATCCGTCAATCCCTCCCAGTTCTAGGGATCTTCGACCCCTTTTTCAGTTTCAAGATGATTCTTTACCTACTCGATCGTGAACCCCTAATTCTTTGATTTTTGGGAACTTGGATGATGTATGTTCACTGGTTTTTTTTCGATCATTTTAAAACGATCATCTCGTGATTCTATTTTGGATGTTCATTTCTTGTGCGGTTCTTCTTCATTGATCTGAATTTTGAGATACAATTTAAGGCCTTGAATGCTGATCTTAATTCAAATCCTTTTACACCATGTGCTTTAGACCAGGCAACAATTTTGTTTGCGTGGTCATTCTTCAGTCGGATTTTTATTTCTCATATACTTAGTTTCAAGAAAAAGATTTTTAACGCTTTGGGATGTAAATTATGAGTTAATTTGGTTTTAAAGAACCTCTTTCCTTTGTATTCTTATATATTTGCATATCTTCGCACTAGAATGGGAGGGATGAACAAGACAAAATTTCTGTTGCAATTGCGATTCTTTCGTGAAGGATGTCTCCGCTTCAATAAGCGCTCAAAGGCTCGAACCCTCTCTTTTCCTTTTTTTTTTTTTTTCATTTTCCTTTCCCCATCTCTCTTGTTGGATTGAGGATCTCTCCCTCTCCGTCTCGCTCCATCATGCTTATTGTACCTTGCTGACAGGTTAGCAAGCCCTTCCTCCCTCCCTTGCTCTAAAGGTTTCTCACATCAAAATAGGTTTCATTCGCGCACTCTAAACCCCTTCCTCTCATTGGCCTCCCCATCCAATGGCGACAGTAGCATCAGCTCTCACTACTCTCTACCGTCAAGCGGCCTCTCCTTCTTACTTATCCCTTTTCCTCGTCAAATGCCACAAGTCTCTAAGGTTTATCTTCCCTTTACTCCTTGCTCGTCTTCTATTTGATTTATTGCCACTATGATTAATTTCAACTAAGTAAATAATTTGGAAAGAAAGTAACGGAATTGCGGTTTCATCGGATTGGGTTCAATTAAATCTCAAGATTATTAGAGATCGAGTTGTGTGATGCTTAAATCAGTTAATTAACAGATTTAAATCAAGATAAAACTCATTAAAAATAAACAAATCATACGGTTATTCTTACGTTAAATATCTAAGAATAACCTCGATTTCTCAGCAGCATTTCAACAAACGCCCGAGAGCCAACCAAGTTTCTCCTCATTTTCTTTTCTTTTTCTTCTTCTCCATCTCCACCTCTCCTCATCTCTTCTCTAGTTCTTGAAGTTAGTCGGACCTCACCGGAAACGCTAAGTAATTCCCTGTTTTCTTTCCAAAAACTCTGCTCTAAGATAAATCCTATTAATTCCATGGATGGTTTTGGATCAGGTTAATTGGGAGCAGTGGAAGAGTTCTTGGAGGCCGCTGCATTGTTCTTCACGGCCGGACGTGGCCGTTAGCCACCGGACGGCTGTAGGTAAGTTCAAATCTAAACAACTCTGTTTTTCTTTTCTTGAACTAGTGTGCCGGGTAGTTGATTTAAGATTAACTAAAGCCTTGAATCAATGATTTAGTTTACCGGAGAATTGGAAAGGTGGAAAGGTTGAAGTCTTTGCAATCCTTATCGTTTATCAGTAATGAGAAAAACGATCAATGAATCTAATGTTAACCGGAAGTTTTAAAAGATTTCCTTCTTTCCTTGTCATCGTGATTGGTAGTACAAGTTCTTCGTCGTTGTCTTAGGAAGAACATGAACTTGGATCCATGATTGGTCATGTAGAATCAATGTTAAACTAATCTTTGACTCGATCATGGTGATCAAATCTTTTGATGCGATGAAGAAGAAGATCTGTTCCTTTGGATGGTTAAACAGTTTGAAACCAATTAATCTGAACCAGATTTGGATCTGATTCAATTACAGTGAACCAGAAATTTGACTAGAATTATATATCCTGAACCAAAATTTAACTAGTGATTTAAGTGTTGTTATGTTTAGTTAAGGTGGAAGTAAGCCAAATTATTCTGGAATTTATTTGATTAGGCTGAGAATAGCTAAAAAAAAAATTGGGATTAAGAGAAATAAGGACCAGAATATTGTTTGGGCTAAATCCTTGAACCAGAATTTTTATTCAAATATTGAAATAGATGCCGAAAATTAATTTTATAATGCTGGATAAAAATGGGTTAATGCAGATTAGTGTTGGATTGACTTAATTAAGCTGGAGTTAAGGTTATTAGTAATCTTATTATCTCTTTAAAAACCTAATCAATTCTTTAGTAATCCAACTAAGCTAAGGTCGGCTCAATTGCCGGTTAGAAACCTGAATTAGTTAACAATTGATTCCAATTAACTAAAGATTAGTGTATATTATAAGGTTATTAAGCATAGGTTAGTAAGGGGTAATTTGGTAGTTAGTTAGTTTAGTAATTTTTATGAAAAATTTAAACCTTAAAAGGGTTAAGTCCCTATTTTTTCCCATCTTCGGACTTCGGCACAACCAAGTCTATTTTGCTGTCTCCTTAAACTTTTAGCTAGGTCGAGACATTTGTGGGTTTTCTTTCTGACCTTTCGGTTGTACTACTTCCGTGAAGCATGGTGGCTAAGCCTAACAATTGCAAGATATCTTAGGGAAATGACTACTTATTGGCCTACGAGAGAAAATGCAGGAAAAGAATGAAGTTCTTGACAAAGTACACTTATCAAATTCTTTCAAAGGCACAAGTAGTTGAAAAAGAAAATTGAAATTTCATTCATTAAATGAATCTCTTATTACAAGGGAATTACAAATGCATCATGGCACCAAAAATAGAAAATCTCTTACATTACAAAAAGAGTAACTAAACCTAAGGCTCAGCTAATGCTATGCATTCTTCAGAGGAAGCTGGAGCAGGCTAGATCGGCTCTTTAGCGGCATGTGAAACTATGGCCAAATCTATATCTGCAATCTCTTCAAAGTCAATGTCCAAGGCATCCTCTTCTAATTTAGCCCCAGCAGACAAATGAGACGCCACCGAGGGATTTGCCAGCGAAGTGACACAATACCCCTCTTCTTCTAGGAATGAAAGATCTAGATCAAGGTATTGTTAGGCAATCCTCTATTGCGTCTCCTTCGTCGCTAACGAATAGTCCTCATTTGAAAATGAGAGCTTCTTCTCAGCAAATTTGACTGAGCTCTTGTACTTCTTCACTTCTAAGGTAGCTTGATTGTCAGCCTCGGCCACCTGGTGCCAAAGCCTAGAACACTGCAAGCGACACGAGGTTAGATTCTTGGTCAGCATCTTCGTCCTTTTCGCTGCCTTGGCCTCACTCTTTTTGTTCAAGAAACAAGATCAGTTTCGTCAAATGCAAAACAAAACAGAGGAATGAATAAAGTACTATACATACCTCGACAATAGCCTCGGCTTGTTGAGCAGTCCTCTTCTCCGCCTCTACAGCCTGCTCCTGAAGTTTCTTCTTCTCCTTTTTGTATTGGTAGAGCTTTCTCAAGGCGTACTCTAACTTCGCTTGATCCTCTTCTGCCTTACATTGTGTAGATGCAAGATCGGCTATAGCACTGGCAGCATGTCGTTCGCTGAACTCAAACTTGCGATTTTCGTTGGCAAGTCTCTTATTTAATATACTTTTTTTTGTGGCCTCCAGCCAAAACTTCAAAAATTCTGATTGGGCCTCCTTGGCTGATTTATTGGTCTCCTTGGCCGCTTTATTAGCCTCCTCAAACTCGGCCCGAGCCTTAGAAAGCTGACTAGCCAAAGACTCTTTATTCCAAAGCTCGGCAACCTCGCTTAATGCCTGATCCCGAGCCTTCATGGCCAAGCTTAGACTCCCATGTAACGCCTTATGAAGAATTATTGCCTACAAAAGAACGAGGCAATTATGCTCGGAGACAACTAAAAAAGAGAAGAAGATATACATTCTTACTCAAAAGGCATAAATGTTCATGTCCCTAGGAAGGTCAAGATTCGCAATTCTGGGCAAATCGTCCAAATCATCGGGCACCTCAGACCCCTCAATCGTGAAGGTTATAGAATCTAGGTTGGCTCCACCACACTCCGCTCCCAAAGGACCTTCTCTGGAATGGAAGACGGAGCAGAACAGTTGAAGCCGTGACCTTAGCGACCTCATCTCAGGGTCAAGGGTTGGTGGTCGGGGAACATCAGCCTGATCACCCCCTCCGCCAAGGGCCCCTCTTAACCCTCAGCACTTCTCTTGGCCTCTTCTCTCCTCGGGGAGAGGCCCCTCTGTAGATGGAGGAATGGCATCATCACTCACTGCAATGGCCGCCTCCATCCTCTTAGACTCGGCTATCCATTTTATTCGATGCTGTCGTTGGGAGTAATCTCGATTAAGATATTGGAGATCGGGTAGAAAAACTTATTATCTATACATTTTCTTCCCGGGCAGAAGCTTTTCGACCCTTGAGACTGTACCAACTAAAATCTCCGCTCCGCTGCTCCTTTGCTGGGTCCTTTTCCTTTTGGGCCGACACTTCAGTCATGGCTTCCTTTGTCATCTCTTTTGTTAGCGCTGGAACCAAGGCAAGGCTCGGTCCTGAATCTTCCTTGCCATCCCTTCTCATAGAGCTCGAGGAGTCGGGTCTCGCCCTTTTCTTCGAAAGACTTGGCAAGAACAAAGAAGACTCATGGCCGAGTTTGGCCTTCTCCTTCTGATCAAGACTCGGTGAGGAAGAAGAAGACTTGGAACTAAGCTTCGCCCTCTTTTTCGATGGGCTCGGCAAGATCAGGTGTGGTTGCTTCTTGCCCCTCTTCTCCCTTGAGCCACGCTTCAAGGTCTTTCCAGACTCAAGGCCGACACATGGGTTCTCATCAACCAGGCCCGCATTGAGTGCCAGAGCCGCTGCCTTACGGTGAAGGATCCGGTTACCGTCGAGTAGATCACCACCTCGATGCTTCTCACCTTTCTTCTTTCTCAAGCTGCCCTCCAGTATCTCCCTCATCCAGATTTGAGATTTGATTGGGCTGCTGAAAATAGAGAACAGTCAAAAATCAGTCGTGCCTCGGCAAATAAAAGCTGAAGTTTAAAAGGATATGAATCATACTCACCTCGAGGGTTGATACTACTAAGACCAGCATTAAAGAGAGCATCTTCGGCTAAAGAACCCCGACCGAGAGCGCATTCTCGCTGGAGAGCACCTTGAGGTGATCGAGCTCTTGCCTCAATAACCTCGGAGGTCTATTCAGGTCCTCGAAAAATCTCCCCCACGACCAAGGAAAGGGGCATCCTCTGCTCCATTGGACAATGAAAAACAGAGCCTTCCATCCTTTTATCAAGGATGGAACCCCCAAAACCCTCTTGAAGGTCCTTCGGGGACTGATGTAGGGCTAGGAAAAGTTTTTCAGAAGGACGATGTTGTGGCACGATCGAAACAATGGCATCGTCGCCGTTACTCCCATAAGTTGGCACATGGAGATGAACCCCACAATGTGGCGCCACCTATTCGGAGCCATCACTGAAAGGCAAATGCTATAGAACCTCATTACCTTCTCGACGATTGGGTGAAGAGGGAGGCGGACTCCCGCCTTGAAGCATTCCTCGTAAGGTCCTAAACTCCAGTTCATTCGTCACCTTCTGCTTATGACCCGGCACTTGCAGTTTGTAGTCGCTAAGAATCCAGTATTCATGGCGGATTCTCTCCAGATCCATCGGAGTCATTGTCGAAGCTATGCGGGTCGAGTGCTCCATATCAACTAGAATGAACGACAACGGAGCTAGCCATGGTCTTCTTCAACTAGAAAAACTTAATCTCAAAAGGAAGAGTAGTGCCAAAGGTTTGAAAAGATGTGGCTGTGGAAGGTACCAGCCTTCCCCTTTTTAAAGCCGCTGCATGAAGAGATAAAATATTATCAGCGAAGAACCCTAAGAGCTGCGAGCGGACAACCCTAAGAGCCGCAAGCCTTTGATTCAAGCGTCGTGATCTCCAGCTCCACCACGTGTCGTTCCACCAATCACCCTTGCTCAAGTCCCGAAAAGGCTCCTCTCGTGTGATGGGCTAGGATGGAGGTATGATGGTTCAGCATTTATAGCATCATTATGGCACATCTCTTCAAATCCCACACTTGCCAATGAAATTCGGCCACCAGGACTTTACTCCCTATGCCCGAAATCAAACTTCAGACTAGAGAGTGGGGGGGGAGGGGGGGGGGGGGCAAGTGATGCGGGGTAAAAAAGTCTCTACATAAAATGGCTGATGTAGGCAAATAAGCTGACACGGGTAGGTGAGCTGGGCCCATATTGGGACTACGGCGACCCTCAAAAGCCAAAGGATTCTCTATCGAATTCTGCCTTGGTATCTCTGCCTGAGTCTTGCCAGATTTAGCTTTGCCAACCCAACCTCGGCTGACCAACCTTTAGCTTCGCAGAGCGATCGAACCACAATAGTCGAGAGCAACTCGATCGACCCTCCTCTCCGACCAACCTTCGGCCCTTGTCAAATATCTCGGCCATCAGATCACCAAAATCATGAGGTTCTCGAAACTCCATTCCAAAGTAGTCCTTCATAAACAGAAATGGGGCCGGAGAAGGTTCTCCTTCTTCATAATTTGCGGGATCATAAATTTTCCCGATAAGGTATACGATAATTTGGCCTTATCACCGCTCAACTTTCAAACAACTCTTCAAAAATCAGGTAACAACTTACCAGATCCTCCCCCTTTAAATACCAGGCCCCGAGAGCCCTAAAAGATATAGCAACTCCATGAGAACTCCTCTTCTTTTTAGAACCTTCTCCTTATTATATGAAGCTGAAGGTTATCCACTGAGGAGGATCCTTCGTAGGGACCGTCCACCTTCATCTTTGCGATAGGGTGCTATTTTGCAGGTCCACACGGATGAAAAAATGTCACCTGGATCCTAACGTGCACTGTCACTTTATTCCTAAGTCGGAGAACAAAATTTATAGCAATAGTTACGGGAATTAAAGTGCAAGATATGAGTTATAAGTTAGAATCTGATTTTAAAATCATCAGTTATGGGCTAAAATATGAACATAGCTAATCTAATGCGGAATGCATAAGTTAATATTATTATATATTTAAAATAATAGATTTAATTGTAATAAATTATTTTTAAGAATTTATGTTTTAAAATTATTGAGTAGTATGATGATATCAAAGGTACGATAAAAAAATTAAAAAAAGTTTTAACATTAATTATATTATAAATATATTAATATATTAATGTCCTAGATAATGCTATTGATCGTGAATGAGTTTATTTTTTTATAAAAATTATTGTTGTTGATTATTATTAATATAATACTAATTATGTTAATAAATATAATGTATACTTTTGTTATTATAATTAATAATGTATTATTTATAATTATGTTGTATATATATTAATTATGCCTGAGGGGCAAAAGCTGCGGGCCATACCTTTCTTACTTATCTTATATTTTTTTAAAGATATTTAGAATTGAATTTTAGATTGCGATGACGAAGGCAGTAAGAATAATAATAATAATAATAATAATAATAATAATAATAATAATAATAATAATTTTTATTTATAAATATTTTATTATTATATGCAAATTTAGGATATCAAAATTATGTTTATTATGAATTAATAAAATGTTAGGGAGGAAGTACATGTCCAAGCACATGACAGAAGATCGCGGCCACCCGTTACACATTTGCTCGTCCAAAGAAGGTACATCTTCTTTAATAAATTAATAAATTAAGTAGTAGACGCTCTGGACACTGGACGGCATGATTGTATTGCTGTAATAATAATAAAAAAAACTCCTAAATCCGGCCGTCGTTTCAAACCCTATCACAGTCGAGAAACCCCAAAATTGTTGAAAGAGTATCCGGCTCCCAAGCTGCGCCAAGGGGCATCGAGTGCTCTCGTTTAATTTTCTTCCGAATTCGACCACCACATCATCCTCCTTATCCCAACTCTCACCCCCTCCCCCTCCCCCTCCCCCTCCCCCCTTCGCCATCAATGGCCAACGCAGCTGAAGAGCACGAGCAAAAGTCCTCCTCCCGAACCCAACAAGAAGACAGTAGCACTCCTCTCCTCCTCAGCCACCTCCCCGCCCGCCGATTCCTCTCCTTCCCCTCCTTCGTCGCCTCCAGCTTCCGGCTGAAGACGACAGTGTGGGCGGAGCTGGGCGGCTCCGTGGGGGACCTCGGCACCTACATCCCTATCGTGCTCGCCCTCTCCCTCGTCAACGGCCTCGATCTCGGCACCACCCTCGTCTTCACCGCCATCTATAACGCCGCCACCGGCCTACTCTTCGGTATCCCCATGCCTGTCCAGCCCATGAAGTCCATCGCCGCCGTCGCCATCTCCGAGTCCTCCACTCCCCTCTCCATCCCGGAGATCATGGCCGCCGGCCTCTCCACGGCCGCCGTCCTCTTCCTCCTCGGCGCCTCCGGCCTCATGTCCGTTCTGTACCGCTTCATCCCCATCCCCGTCGTCCGCGGTGTCCAGCTTTCCCAAGGCCTCTCCTTCGCCTTCTCCGCCATCAAGTACATCCGCTATGACCAGGACTTCGCCGCCGGCAAGTCCGGCGGCCCCCGTCCCTGGCTCGGCTTCGACGGCCTCGTCCTCGCCCTCTCCACCCTCCTCTTCATCATCCTCGTCACCGGCTCCGGCGGCGACGAGGAAGACCACGATCGACAACAGCAATTCGACTTCCTCCCTCACAACTACTCCCGTCGCCCTCATCGCCGCCGTCGGATGAGGTCGTGCATCCCTTCCTCGAGGATCCCCGTAGCGTTATTAGTGTTCTTGTTAGGGCTGATCCTCTGCTTCGTTCGAGACCCATCCATCATCGGAAACCTCAGATTCGGGCCCTCGAAGCTCCAAATCGTGAAGATGACGTGGGACGACTGGAAGGTGGGATTCTTGCGGGCGGCGATCCCGCAGATCCCCCTTTCGGTTCTCAATTCTGTGATCGCCGTATGCAAGCTCTCCGCTGACCTCTTCCCGGAGCGGGAGGCTTCGGTGGCGGTCGTGTCGGTGAGCGTGGGGGCGATGAATCTGGTGGGGTGCTGGTTCGGGGCGATGCCCGTCTGCCACGGCGCCGGCGGGCTGGCCGGGCAGTACAGATTCGGCGGCCGGAGTGGGGCGTCGGTCCTGTTCCTGGCTGCGGGGAAGCTGGCGCTGGGGCTGACCTTCGGGAGCTCCTTCGTGAGGATCCTGGGCCAATTCCCAATCGGGATCCTCGGGGTGCTGCTTCTCTTCTCCGGGATCGAGCTGGCCATGGCGTCGAGGGACATGAGGACCAAGGAGGAGTCGTTCGTCATGCTCGTCTGCGCGGCCGTCTCACTCACAGGGTCCAGCGCCGCCCTCGGCTTCGGCTGTGGGATTCTACTCTACCTTCTCCTCAGGTTCAGGGAGTTGAACTGCTCTCCTCTTCTTCTCAGAGCCGGTGGTGGCGAGGGCACTGATCAAATTGGAGAGCAGCATTAAGGGTGGGGCCGGAGTTTGCTTGTTTATTATAACTGGTATATAACATAACTTGAAGAATAAAAGAAGGGTTCAGATGAAAGGGCAGAGCCTTTTTGTCTTATTTATATTCTATTCTATTATATTCTATTCCTGTGGGGGTTGGAGTCACGAGAGAGCAACCGCGCATGTTACTGCTTTTGTATCATCCATTTGCTGGCTGTCCGAGTGGCCTTCCAAATCGTTTGTTTGTGTTGTGTTAGGCAAATTTATTATCATGTATTATTATTGGTGTGGCTGGCCACGCTTCACGAATAATGAATTAACAGATTGCATAATTTTTAAAGCCGAATAATAACACGGTAATTAATCTTGGCCTCGGGTCAGTTTTGATCTTGGCTTTGAGCACAGTCTGGTCTCAAGTCCACCCTAAGTATCATCTCAGCCTCGGCTCCGAACACAGCTTCGGTCTCGGCCTCGGCTTTGAACATCACCTTAGCCTTGGCCTCGGCCTTGAGCACAGCCTCGGCTTCGAGTTCGGCCTTGAGTACCATCTCGGCTCCGAACATAGCCTTGGCCTCGACCTCGGCTCCAAACACTGCCTTGGCCTCGAGCATCTCCTTAGCCTCGAGCATAACCTTGGCTTTGGGCTCTTGGCCTTTGGGTTTGACCTCAGAACCAGCCCTGAACTTCATTCTCGGAAGCATAATAGGTGCCCAGAGATGTCATGTGGCCCACTAACCCACTATCTCTAAGACCACGAGCAGTTACCGTTATTTACGGCACACGTCTAGCAGTAATGCGCCCACTTACCACTTACGGCGCCACTTCTAACGGATGACGTGCTCCAACAGTCATATCCCAAGGGCTTAGGGACTTCTGAACAGGTATAAAAGCCCTTCACTCACAATGAGAGGAAGGAGGATTCTAAACTACTCTCATCTCTAGTGTTGTTCTCCATACCACTAACTAGAGCGTCAGAGGGTTTTCATCGGAACCATCGGTCCGAAACTTTTGTTGCAGGTTTTCGACTAAAGGAAGCGATCCTATCATCTCCTTGAAGGCCCATGGAGCTCTTTTTCTGTCTGACGCTCTCCAGAGGTGATTTGGCAGCAACAGATTGGCGCACTAAGAAGGGAGCAGCACAGGCAAACGTTCACTCGATGTACCTGCTACCCCTGCAAGGAAGATGGTGGTTACACATGCGTAGGAGGCCTCTACCAGTCAGGCTGGGGGCACCTCCCCCGGGCTGAGTATTCGAAGGCCGACCTCCCTGCTCCGCCCCCCATGCAGCCACAGGTCAGTCAAACTAACCGGCTTGCCGCCCTGACCCAGCAAGTCCAAGATCTGATGGCGATGGTTCAGGGGTTGCAAGAACAGTGCTTCACCACTACGCCACTGCCACCTCCGCTCCTTGCGCTCCACGTGGGGGAGCAGGGGGCCGGCCAATCTCATAATGACAGGACTCCCCCGGAGCCCTTCCATCGCACATCTTCAAAATCCCATCGCCGGGAGACCTCAAATGGCCACGATCTCCTTCCCATCGCTCTAACCGACTCTAAGCGGCATAGCGAGAAGGAACCCACACAGGTTCACCCACTCCACCGGCATTCTTCTTCCCGCTCGTCTTCTGAATCTTCAAGGAAAGATTCTGTCAACAAACGAATTGCTCGTCGGGCCGAGCGACGTTTGAACGAGTATCATCAGCGGCTGGGGGAGCTCAGCCATAGGATTATCTTTGCGCTAATCGTCTCTGCTCAACGTCTCAGACCATACTTCCAAGCATACTCGATCGTGGTGGTCACGGATCAACCACTTAGGGCCATTCTCTCTCGTCCTGACACCTCCGATCGACTAGCAAAGTGGACAGTTAAGCTAGGAGAGTTTGACCTATCGTTTCGACCCAGTTTTGCCATAAAGTCCCAGATCTTGGCGGATTTCCTGATCGAATGCATCTGGACAGAGGAGCAGCTAGAGGAACCTCATACAAGCCCCTTGAACACTACAACCAGGGGAAAGGGGAAGGACTGGATCCTTCACATAGATGAAGCATCAAATTCTCAAGGCAGCGGGGCAGGCCTCATCCTAGCAAGTCCGGATAGTGTAGTAACCAAGTATGCCCTCCGTTTTCTCTTGTCAGCCACCAACAACCAAGCCGAGTATAAAGCTTTGCTGTCAGGAATAAGGATAGCACAGGAGCTTGGAGTGAAATGCCTCAGAGTCTTCACCGACTCCCAGCTTGTCTTGGTCAGATCAAGGAAGAGTATGAGGCTCGAGATCCTACAATGTCCCGCTACTTGAGTATGGTGCAATCACAAGCATCTTCCTTTACTCATTTCAGCGTCAACTACATTCCCTAGGGGTAGAATGCCAGAGCTGATGCTTTGTCCCGGCTAGCCACTTCGGCCGACGGGATCTTGGGGAGAACCTATGTGAAACATCTGGAAACCCCAAGTATTGACGTAATAGAAGAGTCCTTGCCAATCAATCAAGCTCCTTCCTGGATGGATGCTTATGTCCAGTACCTCACTAACGACACCCTCCCAGTCGATCTTGCTGAAGCTAAACTATTCAAATGGCGAGCATCCAAATTCCTTGTACTTGACGGACAACTATATCGAAGGTCCTTCTCACACCCTCTCCTCAAGTGTGTTGGTTCTACGAACGCTAACTACATCCTCTGAGAGATCCACGAGGGTATTTGCGGAAATCACTTGGGGGCAGAGCACTATCGCACAAGGCCCTGCGCCAAGACTATTACTGGCCTACCATGCGAGGAGATGCGGCCAAGTTAGTTCGGAAGTGCGATAGCTGCCAGCAGCACGCTAACATCCAACGACTGCCAACCTCTCAGTTGAGACCCCTGTCGGCTTCATGGCCCTTCGTCCAGTGGGGAATGGACATCTTGAGGCCATTCCCTCCAGCCTCTGGTCAGAGAAAGTTTTTGCTCATTGCCATAAATTTTTTCACCAAATGGGTGGAGGCCGAAGCACTCGCCAAGATCACCGAAGCCAAGGTGAGGACTTTCTTTTGGAAGTCTATTATTTGTCGATTTGGGCTGCCCCACACCCTTGTTACCGACAATGGTCGACAATTCGACAATGCTCCCTTCCGAGAGTTTTGTGCCGAATTGAGCGTGCATCAGAAGTTCACTTATGTTAGTCATCCTCAATCCAATGGAGCGGCTGAAGTGACAAATCAGACCATCCTTCAAGGGCTCAGGACACGCCTAATGATTTTAAAGGAAGATGGATGGAGGAGCTCCCAAATGTGCTATGGGTGTATCATACAACACCACGAGTCCCCATGGGAGAAACTCCCTTTAGCCTTGTGTTCGGTTCAGAGGCTATCATCCCGATAAAAATTGACACTCCTAGTCCCTGGGTATAATCATATGATGAGGAGAGCAATCCAATCCAGTTGCGAGCCAACCTGGACCTTGTTAAAGAGGCCCGTGATCAAGCGCGACTCAAGATGGCGGTCTACCGCCAAGAATTGCAAAGTATTACAAAGCTCGAGTTCGCCCCAGAATATTCCTCCCTGGAGATCTGGTCCTCAGGTGAGCCGAAGTCTCTAAACCCATTGAAGGAGGTAAATTGTCACCCAATTGGGAAGGGCCTTATCGAGTTACAGACGTGCTTCATCGCGGCGCATACCGGATCGAAGGAATGGATGGAAAGCCGCTCCCTCGCACCTGGAATGCGGACAATCTCCGTTGATATTACCAGTAATGTACACTGACATCAATTGATCATGCATATGTCTATTGGAAATGCGCTTACTTCTTTTTACTAACGAAAGCTTGAGGAATCAAACTTTTAACACGAGCCCGGCTCCGCGTCGGCACTCGAGCTCGACCACACGTTGGCACTCAAGTCACTCTCGCATCAGCCTCGATCTCAACCTCAATTCGTGGACTCCGGCTACATATGCCTATGTTCTCGACCTCGGCTTATACTTTAGAGTGAACTCGTTTTGGCTACCATGGAAGCGGAGTAACCACACAACACAGCATATCTGAGGATTCTAGAAAAGAGTCTTCATTGATGGTAAGAGTTTACAAAATTGCCGACTTTACTCGGATTTCCTTACAAAGATAAAAAAGCAAAAAAAGATACAACATAGCGTTCATGGCTCGGCCGATGCTAGGCTATTGTCAGAGGAACGATGCTCCGATGGTATTTCCTTCATGGCCTCATCCGACTCCAATCATTGAGACCCTCAAGATTGTAGACTCTTCCTACTTTATCCTTACAATCTTGGAAGCCTAAGTTGTAGGCAAAGGCGATGGCTTTGGCCGGCTCTTCACCAAAGCTGGCAGACTGCCGGAAGCTCCCTACAGCCTCAGCGACCTTATTCTCTGCCGTTGCCACCCTCTCTTCGGCAACCTGCATAGCCGCCGCCATTTCGGCCACTCGCACATCGGAGCGGCGGGCGATCTCCTCGGCTTTCTCCGCCCGCTCCTCGGCTATGCCTATTTGAAGGTTGGCGGATTGCAGGCTGCTCTGGCACACCAACAGATCCAACTTTACATGTTTATTATTTTCTTCAGCGGCTCATACCGCCTCCAAGGCTTTCTTGGCCCTTTCTGCCTGGGCCTGGCTCTTGGCTCGGGCCACTTTCGAGACCTTCTCGGCCCTCTCCACCCGGGCATGTTCTTCGGCCCTCCCGGCTAGGGCAGCTTCTAGGGCCTTCTTGGCTTTCTCTGCTCAGACCTGGGCTCAGTGGGCTTCTTCCTGTGAATGGCCTAGAGTGACCTTGACCTGGGAAAGGGCACTCTTCACGCTAGCCAAGGAATTCACCGTCTGCATGAAAGTCGCTGTCAGGGAGAGGCCAAAAGGATGTTCTTAAACGAGGAGACTTTAGGTGAAGGGGAAATACTTATCCAAAGATGAGCTACAAAAGCATCACAGAAGAAGGAGGAGGTCCCTTGGTTTTGGAGAGACCTTTGGAGCTCAGGCGTGCATACTTGCGCTATCATCCGCTCTGCCCAGCGCCCATTATACTCAAGGATGGACCTGAAGGAGGTGGCGACGGCTTCATCCTCGGCAGTTTTGGCGGGCGCCGAAGTCGACGGCATCGTGTCAGGGGCCGATGGCACCCCTTCTTCCATCGGCACTGCTACCTCGGAAGGCTCTTCGGCCGTTGCCTCTTCTGTTGGTAGGACAGCCTCTGGAGCTGGTCCTGAGGCTGGTACAATCGGCTCCACTTCTGGGATGATAGGCGATGACGACGGCAAAATTTCAGTCCTCGGCTCCTCTGGGGTGCTGGAGGTGAGATCGATGTGAGCCTCACGGTCCGCTCGGGGCTTGCGGATAAGCGGAGTTGGGGATCAGGACCGAGTCGGCGATGGTGACCAAGGCCTTTTCCTTAACTCTTCGGCCTCTCCAGCTTTCCCCTTGGCCCCTTCGGCCTTGGCCTTCTTTCTGGCCGCCTTGGCTATGGCCCTTTTTTCGGCGGAGGCTCCATCCGCCTTGGCCCTTCTTTCCTCGGCCGCAGTCCTTCTCACTGCTTGAGCCGGTGGTAGCATATCTACACACGCCAAAAGGACTTGGTAAAAAAAAAGAAAAGAAAAGAAAAGAAAAGAAAAGAAAAAGAAAAGGAGGAGAAAAAGGAGGTGGGTGAAAAGTTTGAGGGTCATGGCTGCTCACCACTAGGAAGGAGACCTATGAGCCGAAGGTTCTCCTCGGTCAAGAGCTAGTTGCATCGAGGGATGTCAGCAGTCAGTAGCTGCCCGAATGCCACTTAGTCCCTTGGGTCGCACTCATAAAGAAATATTACATTAGTTAATTATTTTTAACCAAAATTTAAGAAAATTAATGAGTATTTTAAATATGAGATATTTTGAGAGATACTTATTAATTAAGAAAGAATCACTTTAATTAGCAATTATTTAATCTACCCTACGACGGCTTAGTTGTAGAGATTAAAATATCTTAGGCCTTTTAAAGTAAACATGTTTTTGTATATTTTAATATGTGCATTCATACATTATATTTACTTTGTCTTAAATTGTATGATAATATTTATGCAATTATTTATTAAAAATATTTTTTATTTTTAGCAAATATGTCAAACCCAATTTTCTCACTTCTTGTCTCTCAAGTTTTAACTGGTAAAAATTTTGTTAAGTAAAAAAGCAATATGAATATTCTCCTCATTAATAAAATTACCATTATGTCCTTAAAGAGAATTGTCTTCCAGTGCCTCCAGCCAATGCCTCCAAAGCTATTACTAAAGAGTACAACTGCTAGATTGTTACAAACAATAAGGCCCGGTACTACTTATTAGCAGCAATGAATGAGGTGCTTAGAATTAAGCACGAGGCCCTTGAAACTGTAATAGAAATTATGGAATCTCTGCAGCAGATGTTTAGACGCCCATCTGATCATGTCTGCCATGAAGTTGTAAAAGCCATTATGAATGACAAAAAGAAGAATAGTTCTATTCGTGAGCACGTCCTCAAAATGGTCCATCATTTCAATAAGGCTGAAATCAATGAAGCTAAAATTAATAAAAAGACTCAGGTTAGCATGATCCTGGAGATACTATCTCTCGCTTGTCTCAATTCATGACTAATTACATTATGAATCATAAGAAGTGTATTCTGACTGAACTCCTAAATGAGCTGCAAATTTATGAGACCCTTACAAATAATAAGGGTGGCAAGGCAAATGTTGCTGAAGCCAACGCAACTAAGGGGAAGCCTTCTTCTTCGAAGAAAAAGAAGAATGTGGGAAAGCAAAAGGACAACAAGAAGAAGATCCAAAAGAAGAAGGGAAAGGCTACTGAGCCTAAACCTAAAGGAAAATATTTCCACTATCACCAAGATGGCCATTGAAAAAGGAACCGTAAAAAGTACCTTAATGAGCTGAAACAAATCAAGAAACAAGGTAAATTAGATTTACTAGTTATAAAAATATGCTTAATTGAGAATGATTTCTTAAGTTGGATTATTGATTCAGGAGCATCTAACTATATTTATATTTTTTTGAAGATGCTTGAGTCTACTAAGGATCTTCAAGTGAGAGATTTCACGATGAGAGTTGGCAGTGAAAAAAAGGTGTCAACGACAACAGTAGGGATAGTGCGACTGTCATTAATAATAAATATTTACTTTTAAACAATGTTTATTATATTCTAAATTTTAAACAAAATTTGATTTCGGTTTTGAAGTTAAATGAACAATTTATTTTTGTTTCTTTTAGTATTGAATCTATTTTAATTTATAAGAATGAAATGAATATTTGCTCTGGCTATGTTGAAAAGGATTTATATTTTGTTAAATCAATTTCCAACAACTTATTTCAAATCGAAATCTTTAAAGTTGCTAAACCAACCCCAAAAAGAAGAAAAATTGTAAATAACAACAATGATATGTATTTGTGGCATTTGAGGATTAGTCACATTAATATAGACAGAATAGAAAGATTAGTGAATAATGATCCTTTAAGAGAGATAAGAGTTGGTACTCTATCAATTTATGAATCCTGTCTAAAAGAAAAAAATGACCAAAAGACCTTTCTCAGCAAAAGATGAAAGAGAAAAGCACCTTTAGAGATCTTACATACTAATGTATGTGGGCCTTTGAATGTCAAAGCTAGAAGAGGCTATGAATACTTCGTCACATTTATTGATGATTATTCAAGATATGGATATGCATATCTGATGCAAAGAAAATCCGAGGTTTTTGAAAAGTTCAAAGAATTTGTATTGAAGCAGAAAAGCAAGTCAATAAATCAATCAAAACTCTTCGATATGATTGAAGAGAAGAGTACTTGAATTATGAGTTCAAGGACCACTTAATTGAAAATAAAATATTATCACAACTTATGGCACCTGAGATGCCATAGCAAAATAATGTACCTGAAAGAAGAAACTACACCTTGCTTAATATGATGAGATCAATGTTGAGCTATTCTTCTTTGCCTATCTCATTTTAAAGATATGCACTACAAACAGCTGTATACATTCTAAACTTAGTTCTATCTAAGTCAATCCCTAAGACTCCCTTAGAGTTATGGAACGGTCGCAAGCCTAGTTTGAGACATATTTGCATATGGAGATGTCCAACATACATGCTGAAGGAAAAGATTGGGGAGCTGGAACCTTGTTCGGAACTATGCATGTTTGTAGGGTACTCTAAGGGGACGAGAGGAGGTCTATTTTATAATGTTCAGGATAACAAAATATTTGTATCGACAAATGTTACGTTTCTCAAGAACAACAATATGACAGACTTTTAAATCCGAAAGTAAAGTAGTTCTAGAAGAGTTGCTGGCTGATGAGATCAGCCCTACACCAATAAGAGTTGTTGAACAACAAAAAGTTGAGATCACTACTCAAGATCAAACACCATCGCCACTACGACACACACTACTACAAAAAGTTAAATAGACTATAGTAGGTTTAAAAAAAAAGATTATATTTTTTATAAAAAATGTAGTCTAATATTTTAGACTACGTTTTCATAATTTTTCACATATTAAAAGACTGTATCTTGTATTAAAAACGTAGTCTTATATTATCTTATAATATAAAAAGACTACGTTTTTAAATAAGACGTAGTCTTATATTATCTTGTAATATAAAAAGACTACGTTTTTAATTAAGATGTAGTCTTATATTATCTTATAATATAAAAAGATTATATTTTTAATTAAGGCGTAGTCTAATATAAAATTAAAAATTTATCTTTTTTTTCCTCCTAATTCGCTTCCCCCTTTCCTAAAAGAAGCCCTCGATACCAAAACTCAAATTTCGTTCTTCCAACATCGATTTTGTTCTGGATTAGGGTTTTATTTGCGAAGACTCTATCATCACACGGGATTAAGACATCGCTGGATAGAAATAGGTAAGCACTAGACCGTGCTGCCCATGGGCCGGCGCGGCACGGCTCGACACGAAATGGGCCGTGCCTGGCATGGCTCGGTACTACTACAGTACCGGGCCATGCTGGGCTCGAAAAATTTTTCCTGCCGACCCGGCATGGCACGGCCCATGATGGGCCCGTGCCAGCCCATTGTGCCATGCCAGGCACGGCCTACAGGCCCATGTGGGCTTCGGTCGTGCTGGCCCAGGTGGGCCGTGCCAGGCACAGCCAGCCCATAAGAGCTTGATAAAATTTTTTTGTAAAAAAATATTTTTTAATAAATTAAAAAAATTATTGGAAATAAAAAAATTTATCAATATAAAGCCATCTTAATGGTGGGGGATTTGACAGAGGCCTCTATCAGTTTATTAATTTAAAATCAAAATGGTACATAAATGAAGAAGGGGCTAGGCTTGACCTTCAGAACAGAATACAATAAGAAAAGAGAAAAAATAGAGATGACTCACTTTAATAATTTAAAAAATAAAAATAGAAATGACTCACTCATCAGTAGTATTTGTATCATCATTATCTTCGCTAGTTAAGTCATGTCCACCTTTATCTTGAAGCCTCGCCTCAGCATCCAACCAATCTTTGAAGCGGATAAGCATCTCAACTGTCTCGCCAGTCATCCTACTTCTCTTTTCGTTTAGAACACGTCGACTTTCACTGAAAGCGGATTTCGATCTTCACCGAAAGCGGATTTCGATGCTACTGTGGACATCGGCACAGCTAAAATATCTCGTGCAATGGCAGACATAACAAGATATTGATTTCTAACACTCTTCCACCAAGTTAATACATTTAGACTTTCTATTTGATCTTCATCATATGTAGAATGAAGATCGTTTCATAAATAAAATTCTAATTCATTACTTAAAGATGAAGAAGATGAAGCATGTGTGTGTCTTCTAATGAATGAAAAAATAGATAACGAACGAGATCTAGAAGAAGCAGAGCTTTGAGCAAGTATTCTAGATCCATAAATTTTATCATTATAAACTATAAATATCATTAAAAGGTCATGTTACCTTATCTTTAGCAAGTTCATAATTTTGATTCATGTTTTCACAATATTGATCAATTAAAAAATTTATGCTATTTAATTTAATTCTAAGATAAAAAATAGTAGCTAAGTTATGCAACGGATATATCCTATTCCAATATTCATTCCATTTAGTTTCCATATTACATATAATAGGCGTTAAAACTTCATGATATCTATATTCTTTAATTTTTTCACTAATTACATATGCTTTTTGTAAAAAATGAACAAGAAGTTGAATAATAAATACATAAAAGAACATTTGTAGCATCATAACAAGTAACAAAAAAATCTTCTAAAATTTTACCTTGATGCCAATCAAGTTCAGTCAATGTAAATCCTAATCCATGATCATTAATATAAGCACTTAATAAGTTCTTATATGGATATGCATTATGTATCATGGTATAGGTATTATTCCAACGAGTAATTACATCAAGTTTAAATTTTTTAAAATATTTATCATGATCTACACATAATTGTTTAAATTCTTGAAGTCTTGACCTTGAAGCATGAATAAAAGAAATTACATTTCTAATTTTGAAATAACCTCTTGAATTATGTTCATGTCAGATTAAGTAGAAAGATTTAATATATGACATGCACATCTAATATGAAATAATTATCCATCTAAAATGGGATGCAAAGAGTTATTTAATAATGCAACAGCAGAATTATTATTAGATGCATTATCAAAAGTAATTGATATTATTTTATTATTAATATTATATGAGCATACAGTTTGATAAATAACATTTGAAATTTGTTGTCCCCAATGTGGAAATCAAAAGCACGAAAAGCAAGAATTCATTTATTTAGTTGCCAATCATTATCAATATAATGAGCAGTAATAGCAATAAAATAATTAATACATACAGATGCCGGCCAAATATCAAAAGTTAAAGAAATTTTAGCATTTAAATTTGAGAGACTTTCAGTTAAACTTTGTTTCATTGCTAAAAAGTTTGTCATAGCCACTCTTCTAAAGGTACAGCTACTAGTTCTTCTATAAGCAGGTTGTTACCCTAATTGAACATATCATTCAAAATTATAAGATTCAGATAAACTAAAAGATAATTCATCTTGAACTATCTTATAAGTAATTTCCTTTGATTTTTATGGTTATATGCAAAATTACTTACAAGTGATCTTCTTATATATTAAGGGTACATTGCTGACGGAAATCATGCATCCTATGAGTCTCTTGATGTCTTTTTAAATGCCCTATTTTCCAGTACTAGAACAACTGTAAAGTTTTGCTATTTTTCACATTTTGCTTTGTAGACTCCATCAACCATAATTCTATCGAAATCATTCCAAACACCGCTAGTCCTCTTACGAGAAGAGGTTTGACATTCACTGACACTGGCTTTAGAGGGAACTTGGGATTGGGGTTCGGGTTGGGAATTAGTTTCCTCACCCTCAGAAAAAGGGTGCATATTAAAATTACTTTCGTTAAATGATGTCATATCTAAAATTTTTAATTAATAAATGTAAAAGAATAAAAACTAATCCACAAGAAGGAATTGAGAAGAAGAAGCATGGAGCCAAGATTTGTGAGCTTCCTCTTGTGCTCTCGCCTCTCAACAAGAGGTGACCTTGTAGCACTTGAATACTTGCTAGAGCATTTACCACTTGCAAGAACACTTGCAAACTAAAAATTAAATTGCTAATATATTAGAGCACTTGCTAAAAGAGAGAAATAGTAGTAATAGAGAAGAGTTGGTTTGGTGTGGTAAGAGGGAGAAATGGGCTATTTATAGAAGTCCTAATTTTTTTTCTTCCAAAAATATCCTTTAATATAGCTGTTATATGGCTGTTGGGAGAGGTAAAATAGTCTAAACCCCTCCTAAACGGCTATATAGGCGTTTTTAACAGCTATAAAATAGTCTAAACCCCTCCTAAACGGCTATATAGCCGTTAGGGGCCATGCCCAGCATGGCTCATGGTGGGCCATGTCAGGCCCGGCATGGGCCCATGGCCCAAAATGGGCCACGGTCCGTGCCGGACCTGAATTTTTTTTTTTATCGTGCTGTGCCTGGCACAGTCCATTTGTTACTGGACCGTGCTAGGCACGGCACGATAATTTCAGTGGCATGGTGGGCCTAGGTCATACTGTGCTAGGCACGGCCAATACCCATCTCTAGGTAGAAACACACTATGCTTGCCACGTCATGAGGTCATAAACGGTAGCTCAGCGCTGACTGCCTCAGACCCCTCGCTGAAAAAAAGAAGCCGACGCTCAAAAGAGCCACCGTTAACTCTTGATGGTCGTGGACCTTACCCCTGCGTGAGGTACTTCGATCGGACGATCCTGATCGCATCTAGCCGGCCTCACTCCTCTGGCTATATAAGTGCCAATAGCCATCAAGAGATCACAAAAAGAATAAGTGTGAACTCTCGAGAAAGGGACTGCTTGGCATGGCCAGTGCCCATCCACACTATGCTTGCTAGTCATGAGGTCTAACTCTTGATGGTCGTGGACCTTACCCCTGCGCGAGGCGCTCCGATCCGACGGTCCTGATCGCATCTAGCCGGCCTCACTCCTCTGGCTATATAAGTGCCAGTAGCCATCGAGAGATCACAAAAAGAACGAGTGCGAACTCCCGAGGGAGGGGTTGCTCCGGTGTCCCTCAGGTGGAGGATTAGGGTTTCGTTGCGACCGCCGCGATGGTGGAGCACTCGGAGGAGCCGAGCTCAATGCCAGGGTCGCTGATGGAGAAGAACGTTGACAAGCTCCACGGCCATGACTCATCATCGTCCGATTCGGACAACAAGAAATCGGAGCCGTCCGGGTCCTCCATCAAGGTCAAGATCTACCGCCTTTTCGGGCGGGAGGAACCCGTCCACAAGGTCCTCTTCCCCATCGCTTCTTCACCCCGTTTCACCAATTTGTTCCCTTTGATTTCTTCATCTAGATTAGGTTTTTCTTTTTCTTTTTTTTTCTTTTTTTTTTTTGTTTTTCTGAAATATTAATCGGACCCCATGTGGTTAGGTTAAACGGGTTGCTTCGAACTGGGATCTATGGCATGAATTATTTCTTCTATTTTTATGTCTATCTCCGTCGCCTAAAAGGGAGATCGAGATTAACAGAGCCTTTGCCGTCAATATTGCGCTCTTTGAGTTATGAGATTAACAGAGCCTTTGCCGTTCTAAGGGAGATCACATCGGGATGGGACCTCAAGAAGTTCCTTTCTGTATGTTATTTGGTTTGTGCCTTCCTTTGATCTTATATGTGAGCTTTTGGCTTATGTTGTTTTGTACTTATGATGCCCATGGTTTCTTAGGTGATTGCTGAACTCTGGGTTCTTTCTATCCTTGGGAGCTGCTGCAATTTCTTGACCTTGTTCTATATCAGTAATGATATCATTTTTTCTCCCAGTCTTTCTAAGTTAAATTCTCTAATGCATTAAAGTTCTAAACGTTTTCTTGGATCTTTTGTGAATGAAATAAAGTCAGTTACTAAACTGCACGGGAAGCGGTGGATTGTTTTTTAACATCTCATATTTCATTAATTTGTGAGGAGTGTAGTAGGTGTTAATATACTTTTCCTTTTTAACTTTGTGAGTGTTAGATGATTCTGTGAATGGTCTTTATTGTAATGGGATCACTGCCAGTCTGCGCTAATTTTGCTTTCATGGCCACTTTGCTGCAGAATTCTTGAAGTTCCTATGAATGAGCTTCAGCTTAACTTTGACAAAGAAGCATCTGAGTCTATAAAGCACCCAACTGCTGCCAGCCAGCCTGTGCTCAAGGTAGATAATTCATAGAGACCCATTCCAAATATAGATTTTACTGTAATTGTTACCTTTATTGTTTTAATTGGCTGACATCTCACAAATCCTAATGCGACTGGTTGTTCTAAGTTCAATATTCTCATCCTTATGGCAGGTGGATGGGGAGAGTATAGTTGGGTTGGAGGCTTTTTCTAGAATAGCGCTTGCAATCCCCACTATTGCAGATGTAATTACCTGCTTCAATCTTTTTGATGTACTTATAACTTTGACTGGAAGTCGACTTTCCTTTGCTGTATATGACAAGTACCTCAGAGCACTAGACAGGTTACCAGTCAACATATTCTAGTCACTATGCTGTCAGTAGGAAAATGGACAACGTTGCTGTCTGTTTTATTAATAGTTTATGTCTGTGATCGACAATGTATAGGTTATGATTGTTCGTTAGTAGAGTGCCTGCACATCTTAAATGATAATCTCATGTTGTAAATTTTTCTATGCATGGTTCTCTGATTGCTATATGGCTGAATAATATGAGAAAAACGGTGGCCTGGGCCTAGCAGATACATGAATGGAGTGTGTCATGACTTGCTAGAAGATAATGAGTAGCAAACACGTTAGACAAACACCTATCATGGTTCAAGAAATTACCAATGAATCAATTCAGTCAGGCCCTTTCTTATCCCCCGCCTTTGGCAAGAGCCTGCTGTGCTTTATTCTTCATAGTAAGTTGTTCAAATTCTTTATTTATTTACTGTTCGCTATCTGGAACCACTACCTTGCTTGTGGTTTTCCTTGGCTGTAGCGGTTCCTTGTTATCTAATCATTGAAAATTGTGATGTAGGTGTGATATAGATTTAGGAATTACAATGCTTCAATCTGGCTTGTTTTTAATTTTATCTGATCAAATGTTGGCATGGTATGGTTACACTGAAACATTGCAACTTGAATTGATTTGATTAGAATATTCAAGAATAGTTATTTTAATTGCTGAAGGCTTTCTTTGCATGTTTCAAGATTTTAATGTTGATTGGTTTTGTTGTTTTAAATCATATTTCAGTGGGTTCGGCTGAAAAACTTTCATTGTTTTAAAGAATTTAGTGGTGGTTTTTGACTATTGTCAATTTGTTATTGGAGGTAGACTATGAAACTTAGAAGTCCTATTGAACATAGTCATAGATGAGGCGTTCATCACTTTAATTGTGTAAAGGGATTTGACTAGCAATCTATCATGTTGGTTTGCGGAGATATGCTGTTTTATGTCTTTTCACCATTAATTATCCTACCTTTGCTTAAGAAGTGACCTAAAATAGAGGAGTTGAGATTAGCAACGATCACATGCATGCTTTCTGCTTCCAATTATTTTTAGCTCTTTATAACTTTGGATAAGTACTTTTTTAATAAAAATTAATACTTTTAATATTAAGTTGTTAATTATTGTTATTATATTTATGAAGGGATCACTGGTGGTGGTTATTGATCCTCATGGAGACAGTATATTTTTGTGATTCTATCCAGTGAAAAAAATTGAAATGTGTTATTAATATGTAAGTATTTATTTCTTGATAATTTTATAGTAATTTGCTTGGGTTATATCATTTGAGTCTCATACTATTATTATACTTTGCTATATCAGTGCACTCAAAATATACAACGCTAAAACTGATCGAGTTGCAAGAAAAATACTTGGGAGTCAGTTAAGGTATATTGAGTTGCACATTCTTTTTTATAATTCATAAAATTAGATCTTATTTGTTTGAATTTATAAAAAAATTTAAATTTGTTTTTCAACTGTCCTAAGCAACCATCAGGTGTTGAGTATGGCTATTATGTCATCATATATATGAGGGAAATCATTGAGAATCATATCATTTCAACTGATGAAGATGTATGTTATTATTGCGTATATGATTCATATAAGTAATTCTTTTTATTTATGGTTTTAGTATATGATTCATATAAGTAATTCTTTTTATGATTTTAGATTTTTGTGTCATGTGTTATTTAGTGCTCTTTTCTGAGTAACTTATGTATATATGCAGTTTGACGAGAAGAAAACTTATAAACAAGAAGAGATCGATATTATACGCGGAGAATGGGTCAAGTACTTGCAAGGTTTTATTTGAAGAAATGTTATGAAAACGTTTATTGAAGTTTAGATTATTTTTATTTGAAGAAATGTTATGAAAATGTTTATTGAAGTTTAGATTATTTAAAAATGTTATGGATGTTTGTACGATAGTATTTGATATTTCAATTCAATGTATTTGAGGTTTTTTGGAATTGAAAGCATATGTTTGTATGACAGTATTGGATATTTATATGACAGCATTGGATATTTCAATTCAATATTTTTAGGATTTTTTTGAAATTGAAAGTATATGTTTGTATAACAGGATTTGATATTATATTATGTTTTTAATATAAAAACGTAGTCTAAATGTACATAATAGATTACATTTTTTGATGAAAAAGTAGTCTAAATGTATTTAAAGATTATTTTTTTGACTTTTAACTATAGTTTATGATAAAAACGTAGTCTAAATGTATTTAAAGACTATATTTTTTAAATTTTTAACTATAATTTCTGATAAAAATGTAGTCTAAATATATTTAAAGACTACGTTTTTTGACTTTTAACTATAATTTCTGATAAAAATATAGTTTTTTTTGTACAGTTATAGACTATATTTTTTTTGACTTTTAACTACATCTAAAAATGTAGTCTTTAAATATATTTAGACTATATTTTTATCAGAAAATATAGTCTAAAAATGTAGTCTAAACGAGGGACTTTTAACTACACTCACACTTTTAACTACACTCACTTAGACTACGGTTTAGAAAACGTAGTCTATATATAAAAGACTACGTTTTTTATACGTAGTCTAATTAAAAAATCATTGTAGTGATAGTGGAAGGAAAATAAGATTATTCATCCACTATTGTCAAGATGGAGAAGCACAAGTTGCAGTCACCAATGGCAGTAATGATGATCCATTGACGTACAAGATGGTAATGGAGGATGTTGATCAAGAGAAATAGCAGAAAGCCATGAAGCTCGAAATGGAGTCAATGTACTCCATTTTAGTTTGGAAGCTTATAGATCTATCAGAAGGCGTCAAGCCTATTGGATGCAAATGGATGTATAAGAGAAAGAGATGAGCCAATGGAAAAGTGAAAAATTTCAAGGCTAAGTTGGTGACAAAGGGTTTTACCCAAAAAGAAGTAGACTATGAGGATACTTTTTCACTAATAGCCATGCTAAAATTCATTCAGATTCTCTTATCCATTGATGCTCATTATGATTATGAGATATGGTAAATGGATGTCAAGATGGTGTTTTTGAATAGCCATCTGAAAAAGACTATTCATATGGTCCAACCAAAGGGTTTTGTGGCTAAAGGCTCAGAATAAAAAATTTGCAAATTGCTAAGGTTCATTTATGGGCTTAGCAAGCTTCTAGATTTTGGAACATCAGATTCAACGAAGCCATAAAATCCTATAGCTTTGAACAAAATTGGATTTGCAAAGAAATAAATTGATCTTCTTAATTCTTTATGTGGACGGAATTCTCTCATTAGGAATGATGTAGGATCTCTATCCAAAGTAAAAAACTAGCTAGCTAGCCAATTCCAAATGAAGGATTTGAGAGAAGCAAGCTACATTCTTGGCATTCAAATTATATGAGATCGCAAGAATAGGCTTTTGGCGCTGCCTTAGGCATCATGCATTGATGAGGTGCTTATCAGATTTGCAATGCAAAGCTTCAAGAAAGATAATTTACCTACTCGATAGAGTTCATCTTTCTAAAGAGTAGTGTCCTAAAACATCGCATGAGGAGGAAGATATGAGACGGATTTTCTATGCTTCAGCAGTTGGTAGTTTGATGTATACAATGCTGTGTACAAGACCCGACATATGCTTTGCATTAGGAGTGGTTAGTATATACCAATCAAACCCAGGATTGGATCACTGAGTTGCGGTCAAGCACTCAAATATCTGAGAAGGATGAGAAACTATATGTTAGTATATTCTGATAAGGATTTGATTCCTATTAGATATACAGATTCTGATTTTCAATCAGATAGAGACTATCGGAAGTTTACCTCTGGAGCAATGTTACTTTGGGATGTGGAGCCATTATATGGAAACATCAAGCAAACATGCATTGTTGACTCCACCATGGAGGCGCTTGTAAAACAACTAAAGAGGCAGTCTGGCTTCACAAATTCTTAAAAGATCTATAAGTTACTCTAGATATGCATGAATCAATTAGACTCTCTATGATAACAGTGGAGCAGTAGCCAATGCCAAAGAACCTAGAAACCACCGTAAAGAAAAGCATATATAGAGAATTTTACCTTATGAGAGAGATTGGCAGTAGAGGAGATGTTTCAGCTGAGAAAATCGCATCTGCAAATAATATAGCTGATCCATTCACTAAGATATTATCGACTCAGGATTTTGAGCTACATTTTGAAGGGATGGAACTTAGAAATATGTTTCATTTGCTTTAGGACAAATGAAAGATTGTTGTGATATGTGTTCATAAACAAATGAGATGTATCATTTTATTGATTAATTTAAAAAAAAATTTAATATTATTTTTGCATGCATATTTGATGTTTTATAAATATAAATTTTTTTAAAATTATTAAATTATAACTTTAAATATAATTAGTGATGCCAAATTAGGCGTCCCTAGTTAGTGACACTAACAACGCTAATTTGTGTCACTATTTAGCAATTATCGATAAAATTTGATGTTACTAATTAGCCGTTAATTTTTTTCAACGTATTTTAGTTGCTCTACGTCGTTGTGTGTCGCTATTTGCAATGTTGCTATTTGCATTGTTAAATTACGTTGCTAAGTTGGAACCGTTGTGCGTTATTGAATTGCATTACAAAATTAAAATTGTTTTAGTGATAGTAACGGTAATAATAACATCTCATCATCATCGGAGCGGCATGAATATGACCTGCCTTTGAGATCGGCCCATGGAATGGGAGGCGTCCACGGGATTCATTACTCACCGGATGGTCCTCGACAAATGAAAGTAAGGCCTACGGGAACCCCAACGCTGCGATTGGTACAACCCCCATCCATCGTCATTCCCCACAATTTGAATTTATGGACCACTTCACCATCATTGGTGATAATAGCAGAGCGATGTTCTTTCAATTCATTCCGATTCTTTATAAATTCTAGGGTTGGTGGTGCTGGTAGTTGAACCGTCCCCAGAGATCCTCTTCGTCACTCGTCTGTTTCTCCTTGTTCCGTGACGGAAAGAGAAATGGCCCTTTCAAGCTCGACGTTATAAATAACAGATAATGTTGTGATGCTTTAGAAAGATTTTTTTTTTTTTTTTCCTCTTTCTTGTCTACATTAACAAATAATGGAGTATGACACCAAGAGAGATTGCGACAAAGAAAGCAGCTCGTATTATTTAATATTTTTATTGTTTATCAGTTTTAAAATCTTTAGTCTTTACTTACGGTGGCTGATGGTATGGTTTCTTTCTTATTCAGCGAAAACTTGACTCGAGCAAGGCCTATCAAAATAATTCCTCTGTTGCTTTCGGTTTTAGGGGCTGAAAATGGCGAATAACGGTCTCATTGCCTTGCGACACCGGGAGTCGTTCGGTCACGGATGGCGTGGCGGGCAACCTTGTCGACACGGCGGTGGAGCAACCCAACCGTGCCGTGCCATGCCATGTCGCATGCTGGTAAAGGTTGATGGCATTTTAATCCCGTCCGTACGATTGCTGCTCTCTCGAAAGGGTCCACCGCTCCAGATGATGAGTATATGTCGAATAAACGGCTCTGATCGACGACTGCTCGTGGCCCAGCATCCGAGGAAGGGAGGAAGGATTTTGTGGACCGCACGTGAGATTCCTGGTCCCCTCGCTCGCGCGATCATGTGACCCATCCCACATGTCATGCCGCGCGGTTCCCGCGCTCTATTATCGGCCCTTTCCACATGAGAATCTGGTCGCATCGCTCGCATCGCAAGAGGAAACCAGAGGGTGCCACGTGTCATATCACCCTACTGGTTCTGTGACGATGCGTGTGACGGCCAGAAGGGGGGTCCCACTGCTTCTCTGCGCCGTACACCTCACGCGCGCCCAGCGAACCTATCGTTCCAGACTCGGCCGCCACCGGCTTTGCAATCAGGCCGTATTTTTTATTTTTTTTTTTTATTTTTTATTACATAGAAGGCATCACCGTAACGTGATCAATGATCATCGAACTAACAACAAATCCTTTTCGATATACAAAAAAGACAACAAATGCAAATTGCATAGAAGATGATGATAAACAATCACGCCACGTGAGGTAAAATTAATGTTTTTTAGTTTTCTGCCTCTATAGGTAAGCTTGATCTAAATTTTTAATCATAAAATTTTTTTTAACCAATCATGAACCATCTTTCTCGTTTAGAAAAAAAACTTAATATTTTCAAAAATAAGCTTATTTAATAAGGACACAATGCATTTCTTGAGCTTCTAAACATCATAAATATGATACACATGTTTATAAAAAAAATTAAATTTGAATTTTGGAGAAACATCTAATATCAAGCATACACCTTACATTGATCTAATGCACTCAATTTTAAATTAATTTTAATCATTAGTATACAAAAAAAAAAAAAAAAAGGAATTAGCTCATGTGGGAAATTTTCTATGCAAGAAAAATAAAGTCTACACATTAGCACAACCATAGTCAATTTAAGGGATTACATGCACAACCCTATAAGAAACAATATATAAAACATGAAAATACTAGCAAGGATATAGTAGAATAAAAAGGATAGAACAAACATTTTGACAAAGGAATTGTCTTACAAAAAAAAAAAAGGCATTAATTTTCTTTAAAGATAAAACCACCATATGGTGATTCCTTTTAGGATACAACAACCATAAAATAAACTGTGCACTGTACTAATATGCTATTTTTAGAGAAAAATTTACCCATAAAACGCTTAGATCACTTGATGGTGGTTTCCTGAGCTATGACAATTTTTAAATAATCTATCTAAATAATAGATAATATTCAAACTTAAATTATATGCTAATAATCTTTTTAAGAGATAAAGAAATAAAAAAAAGGACATATGAGTCGAATTAAGTTAATAGAAAGTTGACACCCTATTAAGGGGCATGTGACTCTATTGTCACAACCTTATTTGATTCAAAATAAATCTAACGAAGTCTAATAATATAATATACTAATTAGATTTTTGCATAGAATACCATAAAGGTAAAGGACTTATTTTAAAGAAAATTTTAAGCCTAAAAATATCCTTAGGCCATCATAGTTTAAGAATTAGCTATCATCATGTTATGTCCCTTCTTATTCTATTAAGTGAAAAAGTAAATTCGATTAGAACAAATATGTATGTTGACTACAATATCAATTAACCATTACCTAAGTTGGTGCACCACATTCACTTCTAAACTATTAAAAACATACTTGTCAAATACTTTCATTGATCACCATAACTGCTTGCCGGTTTACAAATTATTGATTTGTTGATTGCACATTTGATTGGATTTGTCCTTTTTATAATAATAATTCTTAACCAAGCAACTAAACCTTCAACATGCAAATAGCAAGCCCTTTTTCTTTGTTTCTTTTAATCTTCCCATGGGTTTTGGGAGACCTAAACATTCTTTGAATCCATGTACTTGTAATGGCTGGTCTTGTTGGCCCGGGTGTCGAGTCAGCCGCCCACACAGAGTCCCATGAGTCGAGACTCTTCGTATTTCTTAGCCCTTATTCCGGTCTATAAAAGAAGACCCGAGGTGTCTTCTAGGGGATAGGAAAAAGGGACTACGGTGACAAGCTTCTCTTCCTTATCTCCCTCATCGGAACTACGGCTTAGGGGTGTGGACAAACTGGGGACTCTGGTAACCTCGATGGCCAACGATCCGCTGCTTTCACTGCTTCGAAACAAGGTAAGTTCTCTGTTTTGGCCATTCAATTGGTATCAGAGCCTCGCCAATCGTCATCGGCAAGGGTAGAGATTGTATGGGTTATGGCCATGGTGGCAAGACATCATCATCTGTCCCACTACTGCAGCCATGGGCGCCGGTTCTGCAGTGGCCATGGGTGCCGCTGCGGATCTCTATTTGATCGAGCAGGAAGGAACTTCTTTGAATCCTCTCCGATGGCCGGGAGGTTCCTCTTCAGCTGTCGGGGATCTCTTCCCCTTCTTCTTTGGCTATCGATGGTCGGGTATAGCTTTTCCCTCACTCATTCTCAGACCCGTCCGCGTGACACGAGCCATTCTCACGGCCTGCGGTTATCGGACCCAATCCAGCGACCAACATTGACCTCGTCTATCGCCGGACCCTATCTGGCTTCTTCCCTGACTGTTTGGGGGCCAGGGATGCCCCTGTATACGCTACCCATGTTCTATGGCTGCAATGGCCATCGGGAGATTTCCGGCGATCGGCGATGCTTTGCCCCATTGCCGGAGTGCCCTAGGGCTGGCTTCTGGGCCATCGAAAAGCATCTGGCTTCTTCCTCGGCCACGGAGGGCCGGGGAAGTCCCTGCATCCGCCACGCGTGTGGCGAATGCAGGCCATTGTCATCTCATCGGGTGGTCTCCGGTGGCTGGCGACCTTTCGCCCGCCATCGAAGCTTCCCCCTGGGCCCCTTCTGGCCGCCGAAGGGTCGAGATGGCCCCTTGCTGCCGTCGTGCAGGCTGTGGGCATGGTGACATGCCAAGAGTTTACGAATGGCACCACCCATACATTTGTGGATGTCCAGGGGCATTCTAATATTTACTTTGAAAAAAAGGAGTTGTTGTTGTAACAACGAGATGACATGACAAGCGGGGTTTGCCACGTGGCGCTTCGTGGTGGCCACGTGACATAGGTGTGGCAACCACGTGGCAGCCATGTGGTAGTTAACGTGGCGCTATGTGGCGACCCACGTGTCTGGCCACGTTTTGGTCTCAGCTGACATTAGCAGCCTATGTGACAATTTTTTGATTTTTTTGGATATTTTAATAAATTATAAAAAATCCAAAAATTACAAAAATCACAAAAAAAATTACAAAAAAAACATTAAAAAATCTAAAAAATTCAAAGAAAAAATTTATTAAAAATTTTCTTGATGTGGCATGATTATTTGTACTTTGTGCATGGATATTATCGTTGCCATTCTGCCTAAATTTTTGTAACTAATTTTTTTCTGAATGCATAATTATTTATACTTAGTGTATAAATATGGTTTATGCATATTTTTGTACATTTTTTGCTGACATAATTAATTTATGCTTAGTGCATGAGAAAAATTTATGCCATTTATCATAAATATTCTGCGAACATATTATTTATATGGATAACATAGATGTGTTCTATGGGAAATTATCAGATTGTATATTTTATCTTATTAAATTAGTGATGATTATAAGCTTAATGAAGTTTTTGATCTCATTTATAAGAAAGAACATTTGTAGTCTGGTTATTTTTCTAGCTAATGGTATAATTTATGCCTGATGTCCATACCTTGCTTGACTGAATGTAGTGATGGTCTTCAAATCTGTGATAGCTGATCTTAATAAAGGTGAGAAGTTAGATGGACAGAACTATAAAATATGGCATAACAAAATCAATACCTACTAAATAAATTAAAAGTCTTAGAGATCCTGACAACTAGTATGACACCACCAGCGCCTAGTACTACTAAGCAACATTGCCTTGATA
Source organism: Calamus simplicifolius (assembly GCA_900491605.1). NCBI lineage: Eukaryota > Viridiplantae > Streptophyta > Magnoliopsida > Arecales > Arecaceae > Calamus > Calamus simplicifolius. Next base: position 379,415 of record UESW01001410.1, read on the forward strand.
GGAAAGCCTATGAAAACTGGATAAAAAAAGATCATTGTGCACGCTTTACCATATTAAGCAGCATGTACAATGATCTTATTGGCAACTTTGAGCATTGTCAAACTGCTCAGGATATGTGAAACTAGCTCAAGATCAGGTTTGGTCAAACTTCGGACATAAGGCTACGTGCCTTGAACCTAAGATTCATGCAATATATTAAGGATCCTAATCATTCCATGTTAACCCACCTTCATGTGATGGGATACATGATTAGGGATACGAAGGATGTTGGAGTTGACCTTACTAATGAGCAACAGGTCCTAGTAGTGATTTGTTCACTGCCTAACCCTCAGTGGAGTCAGATGAAGCTCTTAATGATTTATAGTGAGCACATCAAGACTTTTAGGGACATTACTCATCACCTTGAGCTAAACGCTGAGTGCATTGAAATTTCCCTCCCTTCGGCCTATGTGGTTTCTGATGGGTCTTCGAGGCCCAAGAATAAAAAGAAGGGAAAGGCACATAACAGAAGTGCTCAAAGATCTAAAGGAAAAGCTATGGCCAAATCAAAGAGAAGATGTCGAGGGGACAAGAGAGATGTGACAAAGATTAAGTACTACAACTGCAAAGCAAAAGTGATGCGAGCACCAGGATCAGACAGAGGTTACTGAGCTTATTATGGATTTTTATTGATATAGTTAGACTTTTGATTTCTATCAATTCATTTGAGTCCAGAGTCATTATGAATTTCTTACTTTATATTGGTTTGACTTTAAGTCCTATAATCAAGTTTTGTCAGTATGAGTTCAGTAATTTTAGTCAAGTATGAGTCCAGTAATTTTATTTGAGTCAAGTCAAGATTTATTTAATTTTATTTGAGTCAAGTCAAAATTTATTGAGTCAAAGTGTAAGAAGTTAAAGACCCAAGACCATAAAAGAAAGAAAATAAGCCTCCACATGGAATACCAATCAAAGTAAGCGGCATCTACTCAATTAGAGGATCCCAAGATTTTCATGAAGTCATCTCAGCATAAAAGAAAGCAAATAAGCCCTCTATGAAAGGTGACTTATCGCCCACTCCTTATGAAAAGTAGAATATGGCACCATCCCCTAATTTCTTTTCCTTGTTCAAGATGTTGCATATCTTCTTATTTGGAAAAGCTATCCCCTGATCGTTTTTTCTTGTTTCAAGATGCCGTATATCTCCTTATTTGGGAAAGCTATCCCCTGATCTCTTTTTTTGTTTCAAGATGCCGCCTATCTTCTTATTTGAAAATAATATGGTGCTCTTTTTTCATATAATTCAAGGGTTAGGGTTTATTATAAAAACCACTCCCTTCTTGTAAAAAATAATTGATGATTAATGAAAAATACTCATCTTCTTCTATTTTCCTATTCTCTTGAGCATTGATGCTCCATGAGGAAGAGGGTAAGAGGCCCAACAAATATCCATTCTCACACATATTCCAAGCATTCTAGCCCCAAGGCGCCAAGGTGCTACGATCCTTAGATAATGTCCTCGTTGCCTTCAGAACTATCTGAAGGAGAGCCGAAACATCTGTGGTAGCATAGCTTCGTGTTCCAAGTGCTCATCCCAAGAGCCGTGTGATCAATCTTTTAGGATAAAGACCATCATTGCCTAGTAATCAGATCCATCCCTTCTCACAAGTTCTGTTTTGTTGAAGAAATAACATGTTCTAAGTAGTGATTTCTCAACCCTAGGATCATATTTTCTTTATTACTTAGTGAATTGTGTTCTGTAGATAGTTAATTTACTCTTTGCATTTCATTCTTAGTTTATTCTTACTTATTTCGAAAAGTAAAGCACCTTAAAATACGAATCATTGCTCTACGTTAATCTCTTGCATGGTACATCCCACATCAGGTTGGTATCAGAGCAGGCTAGGACATGTTCATGCATAGCGCTAAAATTTTCTAATCATCTAATTAATCTTTTTTAAATCTATAATTTTTTCTTTTTTTATTACATATATATAATAATATATAATAATATATATATATATATATATATATATATATATATGCATATTTTACTTTAGATTTTCATATGTATGTGTATGCATCACTGAATTCACTTAAGGGCAATTTCTCCATCTCAAGTAAGGGAAGGATTTCATCACCTTTCCTTGGCCCAAAACAACCATCCACATCTTGATCCCAAGCCTAATTAAAATTGAGTAGAAACCTAAAGCAAAGCTAGGAACACCCACATGATTGAGTTTCAAGTATTATGATAAAATTGGTGCACTCAATCCTTCAGTTATTTCTTAAAAGTGGTATTTAGGGCTAGGGGTCAAATGGCAAATGCCTTAAGCGGACTCATGGTTCTCTAATTAGGTCTTTGCGATAGCCGGTGGAGCCTCCCACAACCCCACCTCTTATCTGGCCAGTAGAAAGGATAATTGTTGAGTTGATTGTAATTTTAGTTGATTCATTCTATTTGAGCTTCTAGATCTAAGAAACCTTGGAATGAATTTGTGTGTTGCATGACCACCAGGTTAGGAGCCCATTACCAACATCCCCAAACACAATCAAGTTACACCATGGATCTCAATCTTGAAACTTTAATGAGAACCATGACTGAACAATTTGAATAATTAAACAATAGGTTTGACCAAATGAAAGAGCGAATCGGGACCCTTGCAGAAAATCGATTGAACCACACTGAACTTGAATCACCTAGACCATTTCTCTTTGGTCCAAGAGCCCATCGTCATGATCTCACCCCTGAACATAACCCTAGACGCCCACACCAAGACTTTGTGGATTTGGAGGAAAGAGTCTTTGGAACATATGACTCGATGCACCTACATTTGATGATAGTCTTGACCCTAAGGTATACACTGATTGGAAAGAAAATATGGACCAGTACTTTGAGTGATATGAAATGTTTGAAGAGAGAAAGTTTAAGATTGCTAAACTCAGGCTAGTTTGCCAGGCTGGATTATACTGAGGGAGTGTTGAAAGGATAACTAGGCAAAGAGAAGACATACCCATAGCTAACTAGAGAGCCATGAAACTTAAGCTTAGGAAAAAGTATCTTTCTCTATCCTATCACCAAAAACTTTTAGATCAATGGCAGAGGTTGAGTCAAGAAAGCAAGATCGCATCTGAATACATAGCCAAATTTGATGAATATGTCATTAGGTGTAGCATAGATAAATCTGAAGCTGTGACCCTATCTAGATTTAGGGCTGGACTACATGAGGACATTCAAAGAGAATTATTTTTAAGAGAAGTCCATGATCTTAAATAGGCTTATCGGATAACTAGAGACTACAAGAGATTCCAAAGGGGACTCATAATCTGTCGACCTGAACCCACTAGGAATGGTATCCCTAATAAAAAACCAGGGTCTAGTTAAGTGCACCCAAGCTGACCTACTACTAACATCCCATTGACCCATAAGAAAGATAAGGGTAAGTCACTTGAAGTTCAGAGGAATCCTACTCCTAATAATCTTTACTTTAGATGTTATAAATTGGGATACTATGCTAGTCAATGCCCAACCTGATCCCTACACATAGGAGAACTAGAGGAAGAAGATCCTGAACCCACTGATGAGCATGAAGGAAAAGTGTATGAAGCTGGAATACACTTAGTGGATGAATATGAAGGAGATGAGGAAGTCATTGAATCATCTGATTTATTGGGACCTATTAGATGTATCTTAACCCAAACCAAAAAATAAGAGGATTGACGTAGGACCCATATCCTCAGACATTTGTGAAGTTAGAAAAAAAGGTATGTAAGATCATCATAAATAGTGGGAGTTATGTTAATGCCATCTCAATCAGTGCTGTCAAAACCCTAGGTTTACTACAGTTTTCCATCCCAATCCCTATAAGGTATTTTGATAGACTAAACTTCTATCCCCATTAAGATGAGATACCAAGTCATGATCCAACTACAATTCTATCAAGAAAAGGTGCGATGCGATGTCCTTCCTATGGGAGTTAGCAGTATCATCTTAGGTCGATCTTGGTTATATGACCATGATGCTATCCTGTATGGTCGATCCAACTCTTGTCCCTTTAACCACCATGGAAAGAAGTATAAATCCAACTCCACCTAAGGATCAAATTAAGAGGAAATCTAGTAACCTAAAATAGAAGAAACCGGGATTAAATCTGATTAGCGCTAAAGAACTAGAAAGTGAGATCGCTGAGGGTTCACCAGTTTGGGTCTTAACTACTAGAAAAATTCATGATCAAACCCAAAAAGAATAGCCTTAGGAGGTAGTAGAATTTTTGAAAAAGTTTCAAGATGTGTTTCCTGAAGAACTTCCTAATCAATTACCACCTTTAAGGGACATATAACATACTATAGATCTAGTCCCAGGAGCCACTTTGCCTGATCTTCCACATTATAGGATGAATCCCACTGAGCACTTAGAATTATAAAAACAGGTTAAAGAACTCCTCAAGAAGGAATTTATTAGAAAACGTTTGAGTCCATGTGCAGTACCTGTCCTTTTAAACCCTAAGAAAGATGGTATTTGGAGGATGTACATTGATAGTCAAGCCATTAACAAAATAATAGTTAAGTATCATTTTTTATGCTAGATATGAAGGCCAGAGCAACTATTTTCTCTAAGATTGACCTTAGGAGCGGCTATCTCTAAGTGAGGATTAGACCTGGGGATGAGTGAAAAATAGCTTTTCAGACTAAGGATGGTCTTTATAAGTGGGTAGTGATCCCTTTTGAATTGTCCAATACTCCTAGTACTTTCATGAGGATCATGACCCAAGTTCTAAGAACGTTCATTGAAAGATTTGTTGTGGTTTATTTTGATGATATTTTAATCTATAGTAAGACTAAATAAGACCACCTAAGCCATGTTCTACAAGTCTATCAAGCCCTTGGGAAAGATAGCCTTTATGCCAATTTAAATAAATGCGAGTTCTTGACCCATAAACTCACCTTCCTAGGATTTGTAGTGACCTCTGAACGAGTATCAGCTAATCTGAAAAAGATTAAGTTTATAGTTGAGTGGCCAATACCTACTAGTATATATGATGTGCGTAGCTTCCATGGCCTTGCTACCTTCTATAGATGATTTATTCGTGGATTTAGCTCTATAATTGCATTCATCACAGATGTGCGTAGATAAAGCCTTTCTAGACATTAAGAAAAAGATGACTCAAACACCTATTTTAAGGTTACCCGATTTTTTAAAGGTCTTTGAGGTTGCTTGTGATGCTTCTGGAGTGGGTATATGAGGAGTCCTAAGTTAAGAAAATCATCCTATAGCCTTCTTTAGTGAGAAATTGAATGAGGCTTATCTTAGGTACTCAACTTATGATAAAAAATTTTACACAGTAGTTCAAGCCCTAAGATATTGAAGACATTATTTACTACCGCAGAAATTTGTTTTATACTCTAATCATAAGGCACTTTGATTCCTTAATTCCCAGAAGAAACTAAACCCTAGGCATGATAAGTGGATATAATACTTTCAAGCTTACACTTTTGTGTTGAAACACTGTAATGGCACTGAAAATAAGGTCGCTGATGCCCTTAGTCACCGATCCATGCTCTTGAATTCTGTTAGGACTGAAGTCGTAGGATTTAACAAACTGAAAGAGGAATATGAGACCTATCCCAACTTTAGTGAAATCTATCAATCTGTGAAACAAGGACCATATAGTTCTCATAGTGAGTATACCCTTCAGGATGGCTATCTTTTTAAGGACAACAAGTTATGTATTCCCAAGACTTCCCTTAAAAAATTTTTAGTTTGGAAAACCCATGCAGGAAGTCTAGCTGGTCATTTCGGTAGGAATAAGACCATTCTAGCAATTGAGGACTAGTTCTATTGGCCAAGTATTAAAAGGAACATCGCCCAAATTATGGCTAAATCTCGAACTTGTGCTGTTGCCAAATAGCAAAAGCAAAACACTGGCCTTTATACCCCATTACCTGTGCTCGATTGTCCTTGGCAAGACCGTAGTATGGATTTTATGTTAGGATTTCCTAAAATCCAGAGGAGACATAATTCAATCTATGTTGTGGTCAATAGATTCTCCAAGATGGCTCATTTCATATCCTGTTCTAAAGCCTTTGATGCCTTCAAGATGGCCAAACTTTTCTTAGATAAAGTGGTTAGGTTACATGGCCTATCAAAAACCATTGTATCTGATATGATTGTCCGATTCACTAGCTATTTTTGAAAAATCCTCTGGCACATGTTAGGGACTAAGCTCAAATTTTCTACTTCCTATCACCCTCAAATCGATGGCCAAACTGAAGTAGTGAACCGAATCCTTAAAAAATTGTTGAGATATCTTGTAGGTAAAAGCACTGAAAATTAGGACCTTTTGTTACCTAGGGCCGAATTCGCCTACAATAGTTTAGTTAATAGGACCACAAGCAAGAGTCCATTTAAGATTGTCCATGGTTATAAGCCAAATAGACCCATAGACCTAATTCCTTTGCCCATCATGCATAAGTCTCTGAGTCAGCTGAATCATTTGCGCAACATGTTAAAGATTTGCATAAAGAAATTATCAATAAGATTAATTTGAGCAATGATACTTATAAAAATATTTCTAATTCCCAAAAGAGAGTTAAAGAATTTACTAAGGAAGATTATGTGATGATTAGGCTTAGATCTTAGTAGTTTTCTTTGGAGACCGTGAAAAAGTTACATGCCCGTGGAGTTGGACCCTTCAAAGTAATAAAGAAAGTTGGATCTAATGCCTATGTGCTCGAGTTACCACTCGAATTTGGCATTAGCTCAACCTTCAATATCTCAGACCTAGTTGAGTAGAGGGAACCAACAATGATACCTAGTGAGCCATTTGGATCCGGCCCTATTCTTGAGAGCGAACCCATACCTAAGTGTCTACCAATAAATTTACCTAGGAGAGTAGAAAGGATTGAGCGTATCCTGGATGACCAAGCTATTACTATCCGAAATAAAGGCTACCAACATTATTTAGTTCATTGGCAAGGACAAACAAAATCTAAGGATTCATGGATCACTTGAGAGGATCTACAGCGCCTCGACCCAGACCTATTGGAGAAGTACTAGAGTTGGATTGATCCTTACTCGATAGGGTCGAGTTCTTCCCATCCCAAAAGAATTGGTGCGGGCACCAGGATCAAACAGAGGTTACTGAGCTCATTATGGATTTCTGATTGATATAGTTAAACTTTTGATTTTTGTCAATTAATTTGAGTCCAGAGTCATTATGAATTTCTTACTTTATGTTGATTTGACTTTAAGTCCTATAATTAGGTTTTGTCAGTATGAGTCCAGTAATTTTATTTGAGTCAAGTGAAGATTTATTTAATTTTATTTGAGTCAAGTCAAAATTTATTGAGTCAAAGTATAAGAAGTTGAAGACCCAAGACCATAAAAGGAAGCAAATAAGCCCCCACATGGAATTTCAGTCAAAATAGGCATCATCTACTCAATTAGAGCATTCCAAGATTTTAATAAAGTCATCTCAGTATAAAATGAAGCAAATAAGCCCCCTATGAAAAGTGACTTATCGCCCACTCCTTATGAAAAGTAGGATATGGCACTATCCCCTGGTCTATTTTTCTTGTTTCAAGATACTGCCTATCTTCTTATTTGGGAAAGCTATCCCCTGATCTATTTTTCTTATTTTAAGATGCCGCCTATCTCCTTATTTGGAAAAGCTATCCCTGATATCTTTTTCTTGTTTCAAGATGATGTCTATCTCCTTATTTAAAAACAATATGATGCCCTTTTTTCATGTAATTCAAGGGTTAGGGTTTATTATAAAAATCTCTTCCTTTTTCTTGTAAAAAATAATTGATGATTAATGAAAAAGTGACTTCTTCTTCTATTTTTTTATGCTCTTGAGCATTGATACTCTGTGAGGGAGTGGGTGAGAGGCCCAACAAATATTCATTCCAACATCTATTCTAAGCATCCCAACCCCAAGATGGTAAGGTGCTACGATCCTTAGATAAAGTCCTCCTTGCCTTTATAACTATCTGAAGGAGAGTCAAAACATCTGTGGTAGCATAACTTCATCTTTTAGGCGCTCATCTCGAGAGCTATGTGATTCAATCTTTTAGAACAAAGATTATCATTGCCTGGTAATCAAACCCATCCTTTCTTATAAGTTCTGTTTTATTGAAGAAAGAGAATATTCTAAGTAATGGTTTCTCAATCCTAGGATTATGTTTTCTTTATTACTTAATGAATCATGTTCTATGGATAGTTAATTTACTCTTCGCATATTCATCCTTAGTTTATTCTTATTCATTTCGAAAAGTAAAGTACATTAAAATATAAATCATTACTCTATATTAATTTCTTGCATGGTATATCCCATATCAAAAGACTACTTTGCTCGTGATTGCACTGAGCCAAAGAAGATATGCTCCATATTAAGCTCTCTCTATGTTTGTTCATATGCATTAGTTGCTGACACACTCTCTGATTGGATTGTAGATTCGGGAGCGAACAAACATATAGTGCAAGATTGAGCTGATTTTGTCGATTTTCATTGGATACCTATAAATACCCAGTTTGTCATACTTGAAAATAGTCTGCATGAGCAGGTTTTGGATGGTAGAGCATACCATGTTACGCTTCGTGGTGGACATGTGTTGATCCCAACTATTCGGTGTAATCTTTGCTCTATTCTTGCCCTATTGGCATTTGGTTACACTTTCTGTTTTTTTAGCAACCATATGTTTGTCTATCCGAATAGTGTTTTGTCCTTTTAGGGATATTTATCACAAGGATTCTTTAGACATGATGTTGAATTATGTACTTCATATTCCTCTTTTTCTTATGCTTTTATTCTTGGCTGTGATTATTGTTTTCTTTGGCATGCCAGACTTGATCATATGGGCCAAGATAGGATGGCAGGAATGGCTAAAGCATAGCTATTGGGCCCTCTTACCAAGATAAGTCTACCTATGTGTGAGTCTTGTCTAGCAAAAAAGGCATCAAGAAAGCCTTTTGGTAAGGTTACTAGGGCTTCTCACCTATTAGAGTTAGTTCACTCTGATATCTGTAGACCCATGAGTGTTAAGGCGCACTATGATGCTTTCTATTCCCTCACATTTATAGATGATTATTCATGATTCAGGTATGTGTACCTAATCTTCTACCACTATGAAGCATTGAATCAGAAGGATAGGTCTTTTTGAAGACTCTCTGAACTGATAGAGGCCAAAAATATCTATTTGAGCATTTCCAATGGCTCTGTGATGAAAAGGGGATACGTAGGCAGCTTACCATTCCTGAGACACTGCAACAAAATGGTGTTGCCAAGCATCGAAATAGGACTTTACTAGACATGGTTAGGTCGATGATGGTGCAGGCAAATCTTTCAATCAATTTCTGAGGAGATGCGCTATTGACTGCAACCTATATCCTTAATCGTGTATCTAGTAAAATGGTACCTTCCACTCCATATGAGCTATGGTATGGTGCGTGACCCTCTGTGGATCATTTGCACCCCTCAGGCTCAGCAGGATATGTTCGCAATGCCTCCTATAAGTTGAAAAAGCTGGATTCTAAAGCCAGCAAAAAGGTGCATCAGGTACCCTACAAATTTGAAGGGTTTTGTGATGTACGGTGCACATCCTGATGGAGGGTTGACTGAAGTCGAGTCCAGAGATATGGAGTTTATAGAAAATAAATTTCTAAGCATTGGTGAAATTAGAAAGGACCTATCCCTATATGAGTTACAGGAGGACCTTTCTACTATCTCTGGCGAGGAAGGAGATTTCAACCTATCTCAGAGATTGCTACAGATAGTGAGAATGCTAGGTCCAGTCGGAGTGCCGCACCAGACAGTGGGAGCACACAAGCTGAGCCTAGTGGGAGCTCACCTATGAGGGTTGATGCACCACCAGAGAGTGGTCTTCAGGATCCAGATCCTTAGTTATGGAGAAGCAAACATGGTCATATTCCATAAAGATATTTTGGGATTGAAGGGAATGTGTTTCTCTGCACTTCATTGGATCCAGATGAGCATACTTCTATTGAGGAGGCACTCGCTTTACCTGCTCATAGTGAGTGGCTAGCTACTATAGAAGATAAGATAGTATCGATTGCCAATAATCATGTGTGGGACTTGGAAGACCTTTCGCCTGGATGCAAATCTATAAGAAATAGGTAGGTTCTTAAGATAAAGCGCAAGGCTGATGGGTCAATTGAAAAGTATAAGGCCCATCTTATGGCAAGGGCTATACCCAGATGGAGGGTGTAGACTATGAGAAGACATTTTTTTCTGTAGTGAGATCTGCCTTCATTCGCCTGATCTTGGCTATTATAGCCCATTTAGATTTGGAGCTACATCAAATGGATGTTAAGACATCGTTTCTTAATGAAAGCCTGGATAAAGAGATTTATATGAATCAACCTTTGTGTTGACCCATTTATTGATTTTGATGATTAACAAAAGCCATAAGTATATTTCTTATGTTACTAATAAGATTGACAAAGTGTTTTAGGAATTTAAAATGGTTAAGTATTCATAACTCGAAGAAAAATAAGTTTGGATCAATTTTTAATGTTATGTGTCAAGTTTTAGACTTTAGAGCCAACTCCAGAAATATTAGAGCCGACTCCAGAGTGTATCGAAACTGTTTGGCACATTCAGCGTGGTTTAGAGCTGACTCTAGAAAATTAGAGCCGACTAGAACCTGAGATACAGAGAACCTCTTTTCTGAGTCAGAAATTAGAGCTGACTCCAGAAAAGTTAGAGCTGACTTGAACCTGAGAACAGAGACTGCATTTTTTTAGGACACAGAGTCGACTGCAAGGAAGTTAGAGCCGACTCCAGCATGGGATGTGTCAATCCCACGAAAAGTTAGAGCCAACTCCACGATGGAAGATTCTTTCTATTTTGGGCAACTCGACTTAGAGCCAACCCCATGCCAGATTAGAGCTAACTCTAATCTATCAGAGGCGACTTTCAGAATTGTCAGAAATGGCTCCAACGGCTATATTTTTTTGGTTAATCTTCAATGGCTCTTTTCTTTCTTATGATAAACTCATCCACAAGTACCTTCAACGGCTATTTTGCATCAAAATATGGATTAAGAGGAGATTATAAAAGGAGGGTTCCGACCATTTGAAAATAAGAGAAGAGAAATCGAAAAGCATTCAAGATCCAAATCCGAAGGATTTTCATCAAATAGAAGAAGAAAAGCAAGAGCCCTAGTTCTTCATCCTTCTCTGCATCAACGTTTCTTCCAGAGCTTCAATCTTATCTTGAGAAAGATCATCCAAGAAGAGAAGAGGAAAAGAAAAGCTCGACCATAAAGATCTTCTAATCATGCTTCTCTACCTCCATTTTTACTTATATTGTCTATTTGCTCATTTAAGGAGCTTTCATATTATTGTAATCATTTACTTGATACGTTTGTTTTTTGATTCAATCAAGTGATTGAATCAGGTAAGGCAGTTGGCCTCGAGCAAGCTAGGATTAGCTTGAGTTAGGTTGTATGCTGGTAAACTTATAAAAATCGGCTGGGTTCGTTGTGATCTCATTGTAAAACAACAAGTTTGGGTTGTGAACTTGTAAAATAACTCGGCTGTAATCAGGGTGATTATAGTGTGTGCCCAAGAGTTGCTTGTGAGTGGATGTAGGTGTAGCTAACACCGAACCACTATAAATCCTTTGTGTTTATCATGCTTATTTCTTCTTCCCTTCACTCTATCTATATATTCTGCATTGCATTCTTAGCATCACACTCACTACACTCTCTTTGTTCACCTTCACTTTGGAAAATTAATTTTAAACGTTAAATTTTTTAAGAACCCAATTCATCCCCCCTCTTGGGTTGCCATCTGGGCCAACAATTAGTATCAGAGTTTGTGTTCATTCTTGCTTGATCTAACAATCAAGAGCTAAAGATTCAAATGACAGCTCAAGCTGGTTCTTCTTTTTATGAAGAACAATCCATAAACAAACCACCCTTGTTTAATGGCACAAACTATTCATATTGGAAAGCTAGAATAAGAATTTTCATTCAAGCTTTAGACTATGAGTTATGGAGTATCATTATCAATGGTCCTAGCACTCTCATACACTAGTTGATGGATCTATTATTCCTAAATCCGAAAGGAATTGGAATGAAAATAATCAGAAAATGGCCCAGCTCAATGCTAAGGCCATGAATGTCCTATACTGCTCCTTGGATGCAAATAAATTCAATAGAATATCCACTTGCATCTCAGTCAAGGAGATATAAAATCAGTTGAAAATTACTCATGAGGGTACCAACCAAGCTAAAAAGTCCAAGATTAATATTCTTATGCATAAGTATGAAATCTTTAACATGGATCAAAATAAATCTATCATATGCATGTATACTAGGTTTATTGATATAGTGAAGGATTGAAAAGTCTTGGTAAGACCTATACTAACTTTGAATTAGTTCGAAAAATTTTTAGGTCACTTTCAAGAGCATGGGAAGCTAAAGTGACAGCAATCCAAGAAGCCAAAGATCTGAACAGTCTACCTTTGGAGGAACTCTTTGGATCTCTTATGACTCATGAACTTACAATGAAGCAGCATCAAGAAGATGATTTGAAGAAGAAGTGGACCATCGCACTTAAAGTTGTAGAAAATAAAAATAGCAGCAGTGATGAAGATGAAGACGATGATGAAACTGCTCTCCTTGCAAAAAAAATTAAGAAATTTATGCAAAGGAGACCCTTCCACAAAAGAAAAATTGGTATTAATATGGAAGAAGAAAAGAAGAAAGATAAGGATAAAGAGAAAGATCCCTTGATCTGTTACGAATGCAAAAAGCCAGGATACTTCAGATTCGAATGTCCTCAACTTAAGAAGGGATACAAAAAGAAAAAGAAAGCTTATGTTGCAACTTGGAGCAGTAAGAAATCTTCATCTGAAGATGATCATCAAGAGGTTGCCAACATATGTCTCATGACAAATAATGAAGATGAGGTAAATTCTGAAACCCCTAATTATGATTTTACATTTGATGAATTTTATGATGCTTTCAATGAATTGCTTAGTGACTTCAAAGTTTTAAGAACAAAGAACAAAATTTTGAAAACTGAAAATCTAGATCTTCTTAAAAAGAAATATGAATTTGTTCTTGAAATTGAAAAGATAAAATCTAAAAGGCAAGGTATGCTAAAGGAAAAAGAATTGATTTCTACTGAAAATCTAAATTTAAAGAAAGAAATTAAAAAATATAAAAACATTGTTAATAAATTTACTAATAGTTCGGAAAAGCTTAACTTACCTTTAAACAATCAAAGAACTATTTTTGATAAAGCTGGTTTAGGTTATAGACCACACAAAAAAGCAAAAATTTGTTAACAACTTCTTTGTAAAGAAATCTATTGAAAAAGATATTTCATATTTTCACTGTGGTATGAAAGGGCATAAATCTTATATGTGCAATCATAAAATGTCTCATATAGATATTAGTCATAAACGTAAACTAATTTGGGTTTCAAAAGGAACTATATTTATTGCTACTAACCATGAAGGACCCAAGAAAGCTTGGGTACCTAAACATAAGATATGATTGCTTTGCAGGAGTATCTTGTAGCCAAAGGATGAAAAAGAAAATGGTATCTTGATAGCAGCTGCTCAAGACACATGACAGATGACAAAGATCAATTCATCACCCTTGAAGCTAAAAGAGGAGAAGTGGTAACATTTGGAGATAATGGTAAAGGCCACATCATAAGTTTTGGTAAAATTCAAATCACTCCATCCACTTTTATTAAAAATATTTTATATGTAGATGGATTAAAACATAACTTAGTTAGCATTAGCCAACTATGCGATAAAGGTTTCAAAGTTTCCTTTGAAGCATCTATCTGCACTGTATCGAATTTCATTAACAATAGCATTATATTTGTCAGAAATAAAAATGACAATGTATACTTAATTGATTTGGACAATCTATCTACAAGTAACCATTGCCTAATTGCTGATAATGCTAATGTAAATGAGATTTGATGGCTATGGAACCGTCGATTAGGTCATGCAAGCACACACTTGATTTCAAAATTGTATAGAATGGATTTAGTTAAAAGTCTTCTAAAATTAGATTTTGAAAACAATAGAGTTTGTGATGCATGTCAATTTGAAAAACAAACTAGAAATTCTTTTAAATCTAAAAATATTGTTTTCCACTTCTAGGCCACTCGAGCTACTACACATGGACCTTTTTGGACCTACTAGAACTACTAGTCTTGGAAGAAAGAAATATGGTCTTATGATAGTAGATGATTACTCTATATTCACTTGGATATTATTTTTAGCTTATAAAGATGAGACTTTCTCGATATTTTTAAAATTCTTCAAGAAAATCACAAATGAGAAAAATACCATCATAGTGTGTCTTAGAAGTAATCATGGGATTGAATTTGAAAATCATTTATTTAAAAATTTTTGCATTGAAACTGTAATTCATCATAATTTTTTAGCATCTAGGACACCTCAACATAATGGAGTTGTAGAAAGAAAAAATAGGACTCTAGAAGACATGGCCCATACCATGATATGCGAAAGCCAACTCTCAAAATATTTCTGGGTAGACGCAATAAACACAGCATATTACATCCTAAATAGAGCCTTAATTAGACCAATCCTTAAGAAAACTTCCTACGAATTATGGCATGATAGAAAACCCAACATTAGTTCTTTTCATGCATTTGGTTGTAGATATTTCATTCATAATAATGGTACAGACAATTTTGAAAAGTTTGACGCTAAATCAAATGAAGGTATATTCTTAGGTTATTCCATATCTAGCAAGGCATATAGAGTATTCAATAAGAAGTATCTGATTGTAGAAGAGTCAATTATGTAGTGTTTGATGAGTCTTTAGCATCAAGTTCTGAAAAGATAGATGATGAGGAAGATACTAACTTGAAAAAGATTTTGAAAATAAAATGTTGATGTATCTTCAGATCATGAACCTGGAGCTAAGGATGATGACTCACCTAAGGATGATATTTTTGATACTACTCGTAATGATACAGATCTATCTAGAGATTGGAAATATGCTTATGGTCATCTAAAGGACCTAATCATAGATGATCCATCTCAGGGTGTAAGAACTAGATCATCCATGAGAAAGATCAATAATCATCTTGCATTTGTATCTTATATAGAACCCAAGACAATTGAGGAAGCCAAAAAGGATTGTAATTGGATGTTAGCCATGCAAGAAGAACTGAATCAGTTCACTAGGAATAAGGTATGGACCCTAGTTGATAGACCCAAAGATTATACAGTTATAGAATCCAAATAGGTATTTAGAAATAAATTAGATAAAAATGGCATTATTATTAGAAATAAAGCTAGATTAGTTGCAAAAGAATATAATCAGGATGAAGGTATTGATTTTAATGAAACCTCTGCACCTGTTGCCAGATTAGAAGCCATTAAGTTATTACTTGTATTTGCATGTTGTATGAACATTAATTTATTTCAAATGGATGTAAAAAGTGCATTCTTTATAAATGAGAAAGTTTATGTTGAGCAACCATCTGGTTTTGAAAATCATAAATTTTTAAATCATGTTTTTAAACTACATAAAGCACTTTATGGTTTAAAGCAGGCATCTAGAGCTTGGTATGATAGGTTAAGTAAATTTTTAATTAAAAATAATTTTTTTAGAGAAAATATTGATAAAATCATATTTTTTAAAAATAAGAAAAAGATTTATTAATAATGCAAATTTATGTTGATGATATAATATTTGGTGCTACTAATAATCTTCTTTGTCAAGATTTTGCAAAGTTAATGCAGGAAAAATTTGAAATGAGCATGATGGGAGAACTGAACTTCTTCCTTGGACTTCAAATCAAACAAGAAAGAGAAGAAATTTTCATCAACCAAACAAAGTACACTAAGGAGATTCTTAAGAAGTTTGGTATGGAATCCGTTAAATCTCTTGGCACACCAATGAGTCCTTCATACAAACTCTATAAAGATGAAGATAGTAAGAAAGTAGATCAAAAGCATTATAGAGGTATGATTGGTTTTCTACTTTATTTAACAGCTAGTAGATCTGATATTATATTTGTCATATGTTTATGCACTAGATATCAATATGATCCTAAAGAATCTCACTTAATTGCTATAAAGAGAATTTTTAGATATTTAAGTGGAACTAAAAATGTAGGATTATGGTATTCTAGAGATTCAACACTAAATTTGATTGCATATTCTGATTTTGACTTTGCTGGTTGTAAATTATATAGAAAAAGCACAAGTGGTGTATGTCAATTCTTAGGCAGTAGCTTAATCTCTTGGTTTAGCAAAAAGTAAAATTCAGTTGCATTATCAACAGCTGAAGCTGAATATATTGCAGCTGAAAGTTGCTATGCTTAAATTCTTTAGATTAAGCGACAACTTGAGGATTATGGTATAACACTTGATAAAATACCAATTAAATGTGACAACACTAGTGCAATAAATTTGACTAAGAACCTCATTCAACATTCGAGAACTAAACACATAAAGATAAGACACCATTTCATTAGAGAACATATTGCCAACAATGATGTTTGTCTTGATTATGTATGTACAGATGAACAATTAGCAGATATATTTACAAAACCTTTAAGTGAAGAGAGATTTTTTTATGTTAGAGGAGAATTAGGAGTTTGTGATCCATTGGAATGATTTTAGAATCTCTAAGAATGACTATCTAGAATTCAATCATTTTCTTGAAAATCTTCTTATGATTCTAAGGAAAAAATCATCTAGATATTTGAATTTCTTGATCCATCACACTTTAAGAAAAAATTATCTAGAGTTTGATGATCATTTTGATAAGTTTCAGATTATTTGAAACTCTTATCCTTCACTGAAACTGTCTTGGAGCCGACTCTATTTATGTTGGAGTCAACTCTAATTTATAGTGCTCTCTCTCTGCCTGATATTTTAGAGCCGACATTAGCTACTGCAGAGCCGACTCTATTTCGAGTGCTGACTGTGTTAGTGATTTAGAGCCGATACCTCACTTTGCGGGAGCTGACTCTAAATGGTCCCTTTTTATTTTATCTAGGGTAGAGCTGATGCTTTTCCATATCAATCCGACTCCAATTCGTTCCAAACTTCTCTCTACTTATCTCAAACCTTCAAAATCTTTTGAATTCAACTTCCCTTGATTTCAAATGGCTCCCAAGTGATGAACATCGGCCATTGGTGTCACTGTCACTACTGGGAAGAGGTCTGTTCGATGTCCGGTGAGGCAACCCTCACCGAGCTCTTCTTCAACCTCTTCCTCTTCAACACCAAGCGCCATTCCTACCCCACCTTCACCACAAATCGATCTTCTGGTTGAAAAATCTATCACCACAGGAAGAAAGGTAGATTTCAACTTCTTTGAATCCTAGGGTTTTTCTATTGGAAGATAATTAAAGGAAATAGGATGGAAAAAGTTTGCTCTTTTGATGTCCTCACCGATCCTAGTTTAGTGAGAGATTTCTATAACAATGTGAGTAGAGGGGATGGTGGACTAGTTAGTTCTGTGAGAGGAACCCGTATCCATTTAACTTTAGAAATTTTGAGCAATCTTTTAGAAATTTTAGTGATTAGCATGACTGCTATCTCACATAGTGATAGAGGAGAAGCCTTGTCAAGAATGCTAGGAAGAGAAGTGACAGATTTTGAGGAAATAAGTGCAAATCAATTATCTTTGGAGTTAAGGCTATTACACAATATCTGCAGTAGGATTTTGTTTCCAAAAACTGATAGATTTGAGTATATTTTCGAGAGAGATATAGTGGTTATGGATTGTGTAATATCAGGACAGCCCATTAACCTGACTGGGATGATGATTGGTTATATGGCGGAGGCTAGAAACAAGAAAAGGTCCATCCTGCCTTATGGAATGATTTTAACACTGATCTTTTAGAGTCAAGGTGTTAACATATTGAAGAATGAGTCATAGAAAGAATTAAGGTATATGGACTATTACAATGTTGCTACTCTTCACTGTATGGGCTTTAAGAAAGTAAATGGCCAATGGCAAAGGAGAGGACAAGTTGTGTTGACAGAACCTATTAGAAAAGAAAGGACAGCTGAGGCTGATATTGATTTTGTTGAAAAGGTCCTTGGTCCTTCGAAAGCTGGACCATCTACTACCAGACATTCTTCACCCGGACCGAGTACTTCTTCACCCCTACCAGTACCAGCAGCGGCTACCACCTCTATCCTCAGTTCTTTTGATTTTTCTTACAAACATTTTGAGCAGCTCAAAGCCTTATTGGCAGAGCATAAGGCAAGGATTAAAGAAGATGTCAGAGATCAACTATTGGGAGTTAAGCAGCTTTGTTATACTTTGGAAGAAAAGGTTAATAAGATAGTCATCATTCAGTACCTCTTCTGATGTCTTGAAGACTGAACTGCAATCAATTTTTGACTATATCAAAGACATTGGAAGCGACTCAGATGTGTATTCCAAAGGTAATGCAGAACTTTAGGAGAAAGTTATGATGGTTGCTTCCCTCGTTGAGAAACTGCTTAATGATTTTATGAAAGTTCAAGAAAAAGGAATAGGACAGATTCTGACGGAACTAAAGAATATTCTAAAATGATGTTCCCTTCCCTTCAAGCCAAGCCAAGCCAAGCCAAGCCAAGTCAAGCCAAGCCAAGCCAACTCTACTCAAATCCAATCAACTACAATCTATCTTAAGTTATCTTTAGATTTTAGGATTAGCATATGAAAGTTAGTTTGTATCTAGGACAAACTTAGAACTATATTGTTTTACTTAGCATGTAATTAGGATCAATGAATTTTATTGTGATTATCTTGTTTTTACATGTTATGTACTTAATCTTTTGTACTCAATGACTCAGTGCAATATGATATTTTCTATAAAAACAGCCTTGATCCTTGCATTTTGAATTATGTAATATTCAATTCTTATATCGATTAATTTTGATCCCAATTTGAGTAATGGCTACCCTATATCTTCTTAACCTTTTTGTTGATAACAAAAAAGGAGGAGAAAGAGTTGTATATGCATATGGACTTTTAATGGATTTTAAATGGATATGTAGTATGCACATATATAGGGAAAGCTATCTTACTCAGGGGGAGCTTAATTAAAGAGCTTAATTAAATAATTATTCATTAAATCTTATTTGAATGATATATAAGAATTTGTTTGAATTGATGAAGTCTTTATAAAGCATAAACTATGGTTGAAAAGAAATTGTTAAGATTCTAGCATAATTGTTATTATCATCTTGACTAAATTATGAATTTGCTTATTTTGATACTTATGCATTAATTAATTATGCATATACTCAATGTTTTTGTCATCATAAAAAAGGAAAAGATTGTTGGCCCATTTATTGATTTTGATGATTAACAAAAGCCATGAGTATATTTCTTATGTTACTAATGAGATTGACAAAGTGTTTCAAGAATGTAAAATGGTTAAGTATTCATAACTCGAAGAAAAATAAGTTTGGATCAATTTTTAATGCTATGTGTCAAGTTTTAGACTTTAGAGCTGACTCCAAAAATATTAGAGCCGACTTCGGAGCGTATCGGAACTGTTTGGCACATTCGGCACAGTTTAGAGCCAACTCCGAAGCGTATCAGAATTGTTTGGCACATTCGGCACGGTTTAGAGCCGACTCCAAAAAATTAGAACCGACTCTAACCTCAGATATAGAGAACCTCCTTTCTGCATCAGAAATTAGAGCCGACTTCAGAAAAGTTAGAGCCGACTCTAACCTGAGAATAGAGACTACATTTTTTTGGGACATGGTTAGAGTCGACCCCAAGAAAGTTAGAGCCAACTCCAGCACGAAATGTGTCGACCCCACGAAAAGTTAGAGCCGACTCCGTGACGGAAGATTCTTTCTATTTGGGCAACCCGACTTAGAGCTGACCCAGGCCTGATTAGAGACGACTCTAATATGTCAGAGGTGACTTTCAGAATTGTCAGAAACGACTCCAATGTCTATATTTTTCCTAGTAATCTTCAATGGCTCTTTCCTTTCTCATGATAAACTCATCCACAAGTACTTTCAACGGCTATTTTGCATCAAAAAATGGATTAAGAGGAGATTATAAAAGGAGGGTTCTGACCGTTTGAAAATAAGAGAAGAAAAAGAGGAAAAATCAAGAATATAAGAGAAATATCAAAGAGAGAAAGCTCAGATTTAAATCTCAAGTGTTTAAAAATAGAAAAGAGAAATCCAAAAGCATTCAAGATCTAAATCCAAAGGATTTCCATCAAATAGAAGAAGAAAAGCAAGAGACGTAGTTCTTCATCCTTCTCTGCATCAATGTTTCTTCCAGAGCTTCAATCCTATCTTGAGGAAGATCATCCAAGAAGAGAAGAGGAAAAAAGAAAAGAAGAAAAGCTCGACCACAAAGATCTTCTAATCAGGCTTTTCTATCTTTATTTTTACTTATATTGTCTATTTGCTCATTTAAAGAGTTTTCATATTATTGTAATTATTTACTTGATATGTTTGTTTTCTGATTCAATTAAGTGATTGAATTAGGTGAGGTAGTTGGCCTCGAGCAAGCTAGGATTAGCTTGAGTTAGATTGTGTGCTGGTAAACCTGTGAAAACTGACTGGGTTCGTTGTGATTCTATTGTAAAATAATAAGTTTGGGTTGTGAACTTGTAAAACAACTCGACTGTAATTAGGGTGATTATAGTGTGTGCCCAAGAGTTGCTTGGGAGTGGATGTAGGTGTAGCTAACACCGAACCACTATAAATTCTTTGTGTTTGTCATGCTTATTTCTTCTTTCCTTTACTCTCTTTATATTCCACATTGCATTCTTAGTAGCACATTTACTACACCCTCTTTGTTCACCTTCACTTTAAAAATTAATTTTAAACGTTAAAATTTTTTAAGAACCCAATTTATCCCCCCTCCCTCTTGGGTTACCATCTGGGCCAACACTTTGGGCTTTGTGACCAAAGGATAGGAGAGCAACGTGTGCAGCCTTAGAAGATCCACATATAGTCTTAAGTAGTTATCTAGGCAATGGTACCTCAAGTTTCATGAAGCCATTAAATCGATTGGCTTAGATATGATTGAGGAGGATCACTGTATATACATTAAGAAATCAGACGATGATATTCTGATTTTGATGCTCTATATAGATGACATCATAATATCTGAAAGTTCTATAGGGGTGATCAATATCTACTAAGGAGTGGTTATCCTTTGTCTTTGAGATGAAGGACATGGGTGAGACGAATTTTATGCTGAAAGTGAGGATCCTAAGGAACAGTACTAAGAAGTATCTTGGTTTGTCTCAAAAAATATATATCGAGAAAACTTAGAATAATTCTGAATGCACTATTCTAAACCCGTTGATACCCCAATAGAAAAGGACTGTACTTTGAGCATCGATCAATACCCTAGAACTGATGAGAAAAGAGAAAAGATGAGCAGGATCCCCTATGCTAGTGCAGTAGGAAGCTTGATGTATGCTATATTTTGTACTCGCCCTGATATTTGCTTTGTAGTCAGCTTAGTTAGCCGATACCAAAAAATCCAGGACTTGCTTATTTGGTTGCAGTTAAAAGGATTTTTTGTTACCTTCGTGGTACTGCCAATCTCACCCTATTCTATCAGGGTGGATATTTAAGATTAAGGAGTTTTGTGACTCTGATAGGGCTGGTGATAAGGACGAGCATAGATCTACCATAGAATATGTGTTCATCTTTGGAGGTGGAGCTGTCACTTGATGCTGTAAGAAACGAAGCTGCACCGCCCTATCCACTATGAAAGCCGAATGAATATATTGCTTATTCGGCTGTTGTCCAGGAGACTGTGTGGCTGAGGAGGTTCTTGAGGTGACTTGAGATATCAGCTACTACCATGAGGCTATTCAGATCAATTCTGACAGTATAACATCATTACAATATGCTAAGGATCCTAAGTACCATGGAAGGACCAAGTATATTGACATCAGATATCATTTCATTAGGGATATGGTCAAGCAAAGAGAAGTTATCCTAAAGCATATCTTCATTGGCAGGATGCTGGTTGATCCTCTGACAAAGCCCATTCCTAGGAATATGTTCCATGCTCATGTGAGGAGTCTAGGTCTGTATAGAGTGTGACAGACCGAGATATGTTTTAAAATTATGTATAAGTTTGTGTTTATTTTTTTTTTGTCAGACAGAGATTGTATGGACATCAATGACTATGTGTTAAATTTTATGAAATATTTATTTTTATTATTATGATGAGTTCATATTTATAGGCATATATGTATATAAATATCACAGACTTAGATCAGCCCACTCATACAGGTGATTGCCCTGACACTTTTGTAGTATGCTGGATGAGACTAAAGTAGCCATTATAGATGCTTGACTAGCAATGCATGAGTTACAGTTTACATAAGTTGCAAAATGGACTACATAAATTATAATAGAAAAGATTATAATCAAAGTCGCCTCGGTTTTAGACTGAGATGAGACTCAGAAGAGTCGAGTATGGAGAACATACATGCGTGTGTGATATAATTCATAATATATCCACAGATCTGTACTAAGCTTGTTGTAGCCAAACTAGAAGCATTGTTGTGTGCTCTAGTAAGGCAACTTTATGATACCTGAACTTATGTTCGTATGGTGTTTGAGTATGACATGGCCCATTGAGTGAGAGCTCCACCGTAGCATATATTATATTGCATGTGCTAAAGTTGACCCTGTACGAGGTAACATGATATATTTTCTCTCCGTTACTATATAAGCCTTACAATTATGTAGTGTCCTTGAACTTGAACCTATACCATGAAGTTGGATTCATGATGACTTCCTTAGCCTTGTCTTTCAGGGTCATAGAATTGATATGGCCACATGAAACAATCCTAGAATGTCAACTGGACAAAGATGGACTGGTATGAGTGTTCAAGAAAGATTATTCATGACCACACCTTATGTTTGTGATTCATTGCCTGGGCAATTATGTGTATGAGTTGCATATGATTATGGATACAAATATTATGACTTTGTATTTTTCAAGTGCTGCTCAGGGAAGATCTCTTGAGGGATTAAGAGTGCTTGATCAGGTGTGAACGAATTATCTGGGACATAGACAGGATTGGATTATATTCTTGTTCGTTGTGTTAATTATTTATTAACTTAATGTAGTAAATCCACTATGTTTCATTGTGTGTGAGTTTCATCAGGTTACACACCCACCGCACTGCAAGTTGAGAGAGTTAAGGTTATTAAATATTGTTTCTATATGGACGAGTGGAAGATTGCTAGCTTGGGTGCCAGGTCAGTTGCCCACACAGAGTCCCACCCTTATCCTGTTCTATAAAAGAAGATCCGAGGTGTCTTATGGGGCATAGGAAAAAGGGCCTACAGTGATGAGCTTCTCTTCCTTCTCTTCCTCATCAGAACTGCGGCTTAGGGATGTGGACGAACTGAAAACTCTGGTAGCCCCGACAACCGATGATCCGCTGCTTTTGCTGATTCGAAACAAGGTAAGTTCTCTATTTCGGCCCTTCAGGTCTTAATAAGTTTGCGTTGAAATGAAATTTGGGCATGATAGATGGTCCATTGGTGTTATCCTTAGCTCGTACCTTTTCTTTGACATTGAGGAAGAATATTAGACCATCGGTGAAGATCTCCACGTCATCGTACTTTTAGATATGCTAATATCTCTTCACAAAGAAAGAAGCTTTGTAATCTTCTCAATTGGTGGTGGCACTACATTTTATTTGTTTTCCCCACTATGATTTGAAGGTCACATACTTGCTCTATAATTGATTTTTCATCCTCCATCTTGAAGTCAAGGTATAACTAAATATTTATCTTTGCTCACCTTAACAACACTACATTTTTCTCTAGATCATCTTAAAGTTTGTGTATAGAAATATAGTATAGGTAGATGTTATAAGATTGATCCTGAAATATACTACAAATTCTAACAATAACATTTTTATGAGCATATTCTCCTCCCATAAGACTTCATTTAAACAAATGAAAAGATAATCCATACGAAATGCAGCTTTGTCATTGCCTAAAATTTTTGTCCATAATTTGTTTTGGCTTAGCCACATCATTAAACAAGGTTTTCGAAGCTACATCAAGAGATAATAAAGAAGATTGTTATGGATTCAAGCTAACATTAAAAAAAAAGGAAAAAAATATTGCTTCTAATTAAAATTAGAGGAAATGATAGATGAAGTAGGGAAAATAATTAAGCAAGAATGTAGTAGAATGATAGGAGAAAAATATTGCGTTTTGAGGTCTTCCTTAAAGTAATGTTGAAATACATGAGCTCATAACACATTCAAGTTGCTTGGTGGAATTTTGCTAAAACATATGAATTATAAATGCAATACAATGTACTCAAACTTGAACATTAATATAGCAGCGATTATATAGATAGTAAAGGAACGAGAGGTAAAAATGACTATGCAATCTTAGAGACAAATGCTTCTTTCCTAATTATTTTAGGATACTCAATAAAGGAATGGTTCATTATAGAATAAATGAGTCCATCTCTACCTATAACAATAAAATAATAAAAAAAAAATAAAGATGGCATTTTTTTTTTAAGTGTACAAATGACAGAAACACATGTTAAATATGTAAGAAAACCGAGACAAATAACTTAAAATAAATATGATTAAAAATATAAAAGATGAGAGATCAAAATAAAATTTCAAATTGGTTGCGAATACATGTTTGCTAAATCGTAGTTTCGGTGATACGTGCCTAATAAACTCATCAATGCACGGATGACAAAATATTTTCAAAATTTAAAATTTTAAAATAAATCACAGAAATTAATTAACGAATTAATATTTACATTATTAAAATATTTTATGGATGGCTCTCAGCAGCTGAGGGCTCGACAGAAATAAGAATGAGGGAGAGCATGCCGTCTGAATTAGCCATTTGACTTCGGCTGCTGTTGGCCACTTAATGGGACTAAAAGCTAATTAATTACTAATTGATTTTACCGGAAGACAAGATTAAGAAGGAAAGCATTCCGTTTGAGGATCGACGTACCGGAGAACCGACCGTTAACGTCGATTCTCTCAGATTAAAGATGGGTTGGGGGGGCGCGGCAAAGGCCCTGCGCGACTGCGGAAAGTCCAGGTAAGAAAACGGGGACGACGGCAGGTGCACGCCCCCCGCACCGCGGTGGAGTTTGGACCGCTTCTTCCCTGATGATATGGTGCGCGCCGCGGAGGAGCCAAGCAAGAGAGAACAACGATAAAGTGATCAAGGAAGAAACAAAAAAAAAAAAAAAGCGAAAGAGGCGAGCATGATTTCGGAAATAATTAATGATGATATAGAGAAAACGACAATTATTTTACATCCCAATTACGTTACTCTTACGACTAGTAGTGTCATGGTGCGGATTATTATTATTATTAGCAGTAGCAGCAGCGTTACTGCTGCAGCTACTGTTATTTATCAACTGAAAATTATTGCTACTGTTATTATCGCTGCCAGCGGTAGTGATGCTAGCATTAAAGAGTTGGTTATCCAGCAGTGGCGCCACGTCATCGTCGGCCCGCCAGGCGCAGGCGGAGATGAGGGGACGGCTGTGCCAGCCGAGCGTCAAGCAGCCGTCCACCTCTTCGACGCAGTAGCCCTCGCCGGAGAAGAGGGTCAACAGCATGCTAGCTTGCTTGAAGGCGTTGGACCCAAGGTGGACCGCCCTCAGGCCGGCCCGTCCAAGCCGGGCCCGCCACCGCGACAGCGGTTCGTGGCGCTCCACCCGGGCCGTCCCTTCGCAGCACACGATGTTGCAGATCTCCTGTTGGAGGTACACCTCCGCCACCGCCGCCGCCGCCTGCTGCTGCTGGGCGGCAGTCCTCCCGCCCTCCAGCGAGTCGAACATGGTGGAGTAGTAGAATAGGGCCTCCGTGAACCGGTCCAGGAAGGCGGGCTTGTTGTGGTCGGCTTCCTGTTCCACCACTGTCACGATCTTGGGCCGGAGCTCCACGATCCAGCCCAGCACCGAGTCGATCGGCGCGGCAGCATCGTCGCCCGGGTCGCCGAGGAGGCGGTGGAGCTGCAGGATCGAGTTGACGGCCACGGCCTCGCCGGGGACGACCTGGAGCATCCAGGGCCGCACGTCGTCGATCCGGGAAGCGGCGACACCACGGAAGGCGAACCGAACGCGGACCGAGCGGGCCAGGTCGGCTAGGCGGAGGCCGACCTCGCGGAGCGCGTCCCTGCCGTCCGGGGAGGGTGGCCCGATCCCGGTGAGACGGAGGAACGGGGGCCCTCCGGCGCGGAGTGCCAGTGCTTGGATCAGAGCCGGCCATTGGAGACCGTGCATCAGGTTGAAATCGACGACGTGGACGCGGTCGTAGCCGTCGAAGGCCTCCAGAATCGCCTGATTCGCCATGAAGTGGGCGAACTTGAGGTAGGGACAGGCCTCATAGAAGTGGTGGTAGAGAATCTCCTGCTCCGCCGCCGATCCCGCGATGGAGGCAGAGGAGGTGGAGCAGGGCAAATAGATCCGCCGACAAAGGGCGTCGACGAAGTATCCGGCGACCTTCCCGATCCCGAACCCGGTGTTCACCCGTGTGAGCACGACCCGCATCTCCTCTATGATGGTCCCGGCCAAGCCAGCGTCGGCGCGCTGGACGGCGTCGGCGCAGCTCATGAGGAGGTGGACTAACCTGATGGCTGAGACCTCCTCCTCCTCCTCCTCCCGCTGCCGAGCGGAGGCGAAGACGACCATCTGATGCTGCTGTTGAGGGAGGGGAAAGCACAAGGAATCCGCCCACGTGTCCGCGACCGGGGCGACGGGCGGGGGCCGCAGTGGCGAAAGGGGAGGGGAGAGTTCCGAGAGCATGGAGTCGACCCAGGCGGTGAGGTCGGAAGGGTTGTAGTGGATGGCCTCGGCTGCGGCGATGTGGTCGGCAGGGGCTCCCCCGAGGGCCGACTCCAGCCGCTCCAGGCTCTGCGCGACGTGGTGCAGATCCGAAGATCGGACGCGATAGCCGGCACCCGCGAGGACGCCGTCGATCTCCGATGGGGAGCACTGCAGGCTAGAGTCGGCAGCGGCCCGCCCGTTCGCGGCCGCGGCCGATCCAAAGGGGTACGGACCCATCTCCTCACGCGCGCTCCGGCAGAGACCAGAGGAGAGAGGAAATGGGGGGGGGGGGAGAACGAAGCCGGATCCCGTTCTCTCCGTCTTATTTTTAGGGGCAGACAGAGTGATGTCAGCACGGGTGACATTTACACGTGGCCGGTTCTGTCGTCGAAGTGCACTTACACGTAAGCACCGGCTCGAGATTTTGAACGAGTCTTTTCTTTATTTAAATTGTTTTTAATGAATTAGAATCCAGTGGCTGGCTGGTTTGTTGGTTTCTCACATCTTCTCGACAAATTGGAGGGCACTTCTCGTGATGGCTGGCGAAGGTTTACTTTCCTCTTCGTGCCAGCAAGAGAGATACCAGAAGAAGAGCCCGAGAGAGTGTGAGAGAGAGAGAAATTCTCAGTCTAGAGCCATCAACAGGTGCTTCCGATCCCAAGTCACGTTCTCCTTTCCGTGGGCCCCATTGCTTTCATGCTAGCGAGTTTGGACCGATGGGCCCTTTTTATTTTTATTTTTATTTTTTTACTGTAGACGTGCAACTTCCGTAACTTTTAAATCCCATGGGAAAGCCCGATGTCGCACCCATTTTCCGTGCCACGTGGGCTCCATACGATCGGCTCTGCGGAGTGGATCCGAAAGCCTTGTGCTTCTGGTGGTATTAAAAATGTTTCCCGTGATGGCGAAAAAAAAAGCTGGCGAATGCAATCGGCCGAGAGGGCAGGAGGAGGGAGTCGCTCTCGAGGGGCGGGTCTCGATCAGTGCCGTCCAATCGAGACCGGGACGGCAAATCGCAAAGGAACCGGCAGAGCCAAGTGGTCGTTTCGTGGAATGGACGGATAATATGTTTTTGGGTAAATTTGGACGGATAAGATTGTCGGGGCTTCCTGCGGATCGTTTGCGGCGATGGGCTGGACGGGGACCCCGCGGTTGCCGACAGGGTTCGGAAACCAAGTGGCGGTGGTCCCCGTCAATCTGTTGATATCATTAATTAGTCTTCGGGTGCACAGAGCGTACCAAATCTGCTCTGCATGGCCGCCCGATATTCCAAGGACTTCAGCTTCATCCAGCTCAGCGTATAAAAATCCTGAGAAAATGTCACATAAATTTTTTTTTTTTTTTTTTAAAAACTTCTCCGCCTGCTGCCAGCTTAGTAATTTAATATTTAGACTGTATTTAATATAAAAGATAAGAATATATCCTTCAAATATTTTTTCTTATCTTCAAAAACTATAGTTAAAAGGGATAGTTCTGAAAAAAAATTAACCAGAGAGGATAACCCATGGTTAAATTTATTCCCTAGAAATTCAAGAATAACTAAAATTATTCTTGATGATAAATTTATTATTTAAAAAAAGATGATTATCCCTTAGCTATCTCTGGATAAATGCTAGTCTATACACTTATCCAGAGATAGCCTTTTATAAATCAAACACAGCCTTAGCTATTTGTATATTATATCGATTTTTACAAGTAGTACCGATCTTCATAATTTTTTATAAAAAACATCGTTTCTATATATATATATATATATATAAATTCTTAAGTAACCCTGATCTCATTAGATCATATCGTGGTATAGTTTTTCATGTGCTTGATAGGGCTTTCGATGAACCTATGATTTAGTCTTTAAGCCTGTATTTGAATGGAAAGAAAAGTAGAAAGAAAAAAAAAAAATATCTTATTTGGATGAAGAGAAAAGTAGAAAAAAAGAAAACTAAGAAAAAAATAGAAGAAAAAAAAGATGGATCCTACCTAAAATTTTTTTTTTTCAAGATAGACTCAAGAGTACTCTTTCATTTTTTTTTTTCATTCTAATATTAATCCTTTCAAGAATTTTTTTAATTATTTATAATAAGAGTATTATTGTCATTGTAAAATATTAACTTTTTTTTTTCTCTTTAGTTTTTTTTCGCTCATCCCAATAGAACAAAAGAAAATATTTTCTATTTTTTTTCTCTTTATTTTTTCTTCCTTTATTTTTTTTTTTTTCTTCCTATTTTGCTCTCCCTCCAAACATAGCATAAGACTTATCCACGTCAGTAGGGTTGGTTAATTAAATGTTTAGCAGCAGAGAATCAAGTGTTCAGTCTTTATCAATGTTAATTTCAAAGAGCAAACTAGTTGCAAGTGCAGCGGGTAAAATAGTTTAATTAGCGATCGTTTACTTCGCGTTGAAACTGGATAGGATCAATTCTGCAACCAAGATAATCTCTATTGGAGGCATGACGGGCGTTTTAGGATGGGTTCCATGAAAGCGATCGTCACATGTCCAATCAATCAAAATATTATTACATTTTCGGTCTCATTTTACGTATTGAGCTGTCGATCCAAAATCAAAATATTATTTCAACAACTATTTTAAAGACTGATTACTAATTTTTTAAAATAATATAATCCAAAAATATAATTATTAACTTCAATTGAAAAATGCCGGCAGCCTCATCAAAGAACTGAGATACTCATAAAAAAAATAAAATATATTTTTTAATTTGTTGAGGGATAAAATCATCATTACATTATTGATCGCTCACATTGGCGATGGGGTCGCGCCCGATCCAAACACTCTGCTTGCCAACTAGCTGCTGGCGCAACATTCTAGCAACGAGCATCTCGTCATAATGAAGAAAGAGAACAAAAGGGCAAAAGGGCTACGTCACATGCGTGGGTTCTCTCAAGGCCCCCTCATTAATATCCGACAGTCAAGTCAATATGCTGGAGCATTTAATGGTGTAGAAACGGTCATAATGACTTGGCAAACATTTAATGGAATAAAAAGAAAAGAGAAAGGATACTTCGACAAATATAGTTCGGCAAATATACTTCGGCCAACATGCCTCGGTCAGCATAGCTCGGCCAGCCTCAGCCTCAGCCAGCTTCAGCATAGGTCGGCCAACATAGCTCGGCCAGCATAGCTCGGCCAGCCTCAGCCTCAGCCAGCTTCAGCATAGCTCGGCCAACATAACTCGGCCAGCCTCAGCCTCAGCCAGCTTCAGCATAGCTCGGCAAACATAGCTCGGCTTGCATAACTCGGCCTCCGCAACCACGCTATTTCTTTTGCATCAAGGCATTTATGACCTCATAAAGGCCACGTATATCCACTTGCTTTAAGGCATTCAATGCCTTATTTTCTTCTATGCATTAAGGCATTTATGGCTGCCACGTCGGCCCCTTGTGCCTTGGCACCTACCTCCGGCGAGCCTCCGCAAGCCATGATGACTGAACCACAGTTCAAAACACCTCTGCGGAATATGGCATGGAAGAGTTCAAATTCACTGTAACAGAATAAGATTCCAAACAAGGAATCATGCCAAGACGTGGCCTAGGACCTACAATAGTGGCCTAGGGACTACGCAGCCATTGAGTCTCGAGCCATCAGCCAGCTCTCCCCGCCTCCCAGCCGTTGATCCTCCAACTAACCATATACGATCCTACCGGCCCTGTAACAACTTGATTCGAATCTGTTTCGAATCCCAACAACTTTCAGACCTCATCCAGAGTACGTCCAAAATGTCAGGTGACCGCCTATAAATACTACCACCCTCAAGCCTCTCAGGTACGGCTATTCTATGCCCATTTTTCATTCGCAGTTCTTACACTCCGCCATGAAAGCTCCCATGAGAGCTCGGAGGAACTCTTCCTGGGGGATCCTTCTCTCCATATTTGTTGATTTCTGGTCTCCACTGACTTGGGCGTCGGATGGTCTTCCGCAGAGGGCCACCCCCAACGCTCTCGCGTGAGGACTGTCTTGCAGGTCCGCCTAGGAGGGAGCCCACGCTGCAGCCCGATCGCGTCCGAGCCGGAGGATAGATTTCAGCAGCAACATAATTAAAAATATATATTTATTGGTACTAAAAGATTCTTTCTAAAATGTCAAAAATTAGATTTACAAACTTCAGATATGTTAAATATAATGTATTAATATTATATTTGATCTTCAAAATTTGATATCAAAAAATAAAATCAATGCTCACATGCTTTGAAGACTGAGTAATT
Organism: Calamus simplicifolius; assembly: GCA_900491605.1. NCBI lineage: Eukaryota > Viridiplantae > Streptophyta > Magnoliopsida > Arecales > Arecaceae > Calamus > Calamus simplicifolius. The sequence goes on from UESW01001410.1 coordinate 410,435, forward strand.
GATCATCTTTAAAAGAAATTAGATCAAAAATAATTATTAAATATATTTTAACTAAAGGATGCTGTCGAAAAGTTATTAAATATAATTGCTAGTCGTCTTTTATAGGACAGTATAAGAGTTTTTTAATTTGTAGGGCCTATCAATATGAGTTTTTTTTTGTCAAGCACCCAAAAAGCACTGGAAGCATAAATTCACAGTCATGGTTGCATTTGAAGATTAATAAAGAAAAAGAAAAAAAAATATAAGCACTCTTGGCCATGATTGATATCTTTTGGTTATAATTGCTATGGTTAATATAAGGTATCTTTTTACTATTATATTTAAAAATTTTATCAAAGAAAATAATATGATATAATGTATGTGTGATTTTAATACTCATGAAAATAAAAATTAAATAGCGATGACCAAAAATATGAAATTTGTAATAGTATGATGAGAATTTCAATAGTTATTAAAGGAAGTTTCTGGTATTTTAAAAGTGAACGAAAAGTTTTAAGTGGTTGCTAATTACACTCATAATCAAAGCATTACAAATGTAAAGAAAGACTGCATTGAAAAAATTTCTACACTCTTGAAATTTATAAATAAATTTTCAATTATGTACTATAGTTAGGAATAGTCTGTAGCTGTTAATCTATAGTATAATTAGAAGTAACATATAATTTAGCCTTTGTATTTTGTTTTTATTATCATATTAGAAGTGAAAACTAAATCAATATTTTCCTTGGAGATTGGTTCCATAAAGTTTAAAATGTTCGTTGGTATGACATTGCAATTTTTTTTTTTAATGGCAGGTAACGGGCATCTGTTGCTTGCCCCTCATCAGGAGATTATTGTTGAGTCAATAATGTTTCCATCACCCGGCAATGATTATATTAATATAACCCACCTCATCGAGGTGATGCAATTGTTTACATTCATAGCAATATTTTATCAGGGGCCCAAGAGGAGGATTCAGAAAGCTTGCATTGGGAACAAGTGACCAGCGCACTGAGTTTCTGGCATCAACTACGATAATTTTCTATGATTAAGTCTCTCTCTCTCTCTCTCTCTCTCTCTCTCTATATATATATATATATATATCAATTTGACTGCACCCGGTGAGAAAATGGATCAAATTGTGTTAAATCGTAGAACATTTTTGTCAAAAAAAAAAAAAAAAAGACTGCTGAATCTCAAATATTTCAGTTGCCTAGCCACAGGAATATATCTAAAGTATATATATATATATATATATATATATATATATATTTTGGGTATAAACTGATAGTTCATACCACTCTAGATCGAGTAAGACCCGATAAATTAGAAACTAATAACTGAAACAAAATTAAAGGACAAAAGTCTTTCGGTTTTCATCTCCAATAATCAGAGTGAGAAGCCACTCTGGCAGCAATCCAGTCCGCAACAGCATTGGCTTTACGGCAGCAATCCAGTCCGCAATAGCATTTAGGTGCCTTCAAAATCATAGAGCGGATGTCACATAATAAAGGGATAGGAGGCAAATGGAAACTATGCTCCTGACGGATCCATCGAATAACAATACTGGAATCATCTTCAATGATGAGACTACGGGCGCCCAGGGTTTGAACAGCATATGATATACCCGCCCATGCCGCATAGAGCTCGGTCAGAGGTACCGAGGAATCAAGAAGACCAAAACCCCCTGCAGCCAGCATCATACCATCTGCATCCCGAATAACATAAGCTGATCCAGCACTTCTGTCGCAGACACTCCCATCAAAGTTAATTTTGACAAACCCTAGAGGAGGGGGCTCCCAAGAAATAAAAACCGTACATCGGTTCGCTGTCGCAGCAGCAAGGGAGCCCCAGTGGCCAAGGTTTACAAAATCAAAGGACCCCTGATGGGAGGCATACTCAGCATAAAGGGATGCAGTAGCCCTAAGAACCCTGCGAGGAGGAAGAACCATGTCCGAGAACAGAATCTGATTCCGAGATAGCCATATCTGATAAGCAATATAGGCCCATAAAGGACCCCGCTGATGAGTACCCCTCCCAATTCCCTGCTTCAATAGTCTCAGGAAAGAAATACGGTGGGAGTCAGAATAGTCCACCCAGGGACAAGCACCAGAGAGTTGCCAAATCTGTCTAGCCCTGGCACAACAGAATATAGCATGATCGACCGTTTCCTCCTCAATACCACATACTGGACAAGTGGGCAATATACTCAGACCACGACGCGATAGAATGGAGCATGTAGGAAAAATTTCCCGAGCCAACTTCCAGATGAAAAGTCTCACTCTAGGGTGAGCAGGCAAATGCCAAATCCAATCCCCATCCATCGAATCCTGAGGGTAGTCTCTGAACATAGATAGGAGGTCCCTCATAGGAGCACAAGGCAAACAAGATCTCCTCCATACCTTGGTATCAGTACTAGTACCCGGAGAAAGAGGGATAGAGAGAATGCGCCGATAGAGCTCAGTCCCAAAAAAACTGAAAACCCGAGAATATGATCAGGTAGAGCAATATGAGGAAATAATGCCACTAACACACATACCATGAGGAATGTCTAGGCAAACAAAGGTCGGCCACCGAGATAGGGGGAGGTCGGCAATCCACGTCTCCTGAATGGCGTCCACTGAAGTACCGTCACCAATCATCCAAGAGGTACAGTTCAAGATAGTCGGAGCATATCGACAGACCTCTTTCCAATAAAAGGAATGCCCCCGATTAGACTTAAAAAGAGTAGAAGAATTTCAGCTACCGTACTTGGCTCGCATGAAGGAACTCCACAGCAATGCGGGTCAAGCAGGAACCGGGAGGCATGCCTTGCTGTCAGAGACTCTCTTCTGACTAACAGCGACTGGATACCGAGTCCACCCTCAGCCAATGGCAAACAAACATTGTCCCAAGCCAAGAGATGAATACCGTGGCCATCCTGCATCGATGCCATAGAAAATCCCAAAAGTATATCTCTATCTTCCGCAGGCAAGCCAGTGGAATGGCAGTGTTAGATAAGAGATAGCAAGGCATCGAGAAAAGCACAGAATGGATCAAAGTAATCTGCACCATCATAGAAAGGCCAGACACCTGCCAGCCATCCAGACGATCATGGATCCGTCTCACCAGAAAACTGAAGTCCGAGCATCATGGCCGTCTCCTAGTGATAGGTATCCCCAAATAGGACATCCGATCAGACTAAGTATGAATCCCCATAATCTGAGATATAGACCTCTTCATAGCAGAGGTCGTCCTCGGGCTGAAGCATATCAGCGATTTGCTGAGATTGACACACTGACCCGAAGCACGACAATAGGAGTGAAGAATAGACGCAAAGATAGTGGCATTATAGGTAGAGGCCTTCCCCAGCAGGAGACAATCATCAGCAAAAAGTAAATGAGACAGCGAAGGTCCCTGGGGGCTCGCAGCATAAGGGTCAATAGCTGAAGTCCGCGTCACCATAGCAAGCTCCCGGGACAGAGCATCAGCAGAGAGGATGAACAAGAATAGAGAAAGAGGACATCTCTGTCTCAAACCAATCGCCGAATGGAAGAACTCCGTCCGACCCCATTAATCAGGAGAGAGAACGACGGCCTCTGGACACACTCCATCACCCAGTCAACAAAAAGCCCGTGGAATCCAAACTCATGCAAAGTGCTACAAAGAAAGTCCCACCTCAGTCCATCATAAGCTCTTTCCATATCAAGCTTGATAGCCATGAGGCACTGACATCCCAAGGCTCTCTGAAGGTCATATATAAACTCCTGAGCCAACAGGGCGTTGTCCGTGATACTATGCCCCCTAAGAAAAGCACCATGCTCCTGAGATATGAGACGAGGGATAACCGAAGCCATCCGGGTAACCAAAAGCCGAGCACAAATTTTATATATGTGGTGCACAGACTGATAGGCAGGAAATGCAGGGGAGAGGATGCATCAGCACATTTAGGCACCAGGGTGACAAGAGTCCGCTTCCAGTCAGAAGGCATATGAGTGGCCTGAAATACAGACTGGATAGCCGAGACTACGTTCAGACCAACTATGTCCCAATAATGGCGAAAGAATAAGGGCTGGTACCCGTCAGGGCCCGAGGCCTTGTCTGGACCTAGATCCCATAAAGCAATGCGAATCTCCTCTGTAGAGAAAGGCCTGATAAGAATATCATTCTCCATATCGAAGACCTTGCATGAAGGCTGAACAGGATAAACCGGAAACCCATCCCCTGACATCTCGGTCTATCTAGACTGAAAGAAGTGAAGAAGCTGATCCCTGATCGCCTACGGATCATCCACTGAGTGGCCCTCATCATCAACTAAACGTCTGATGCGATTCACTGAACGACACCGTAAAGTAGTCTGATGAAAGAATCTCGTATTGCGATCTTCCTCCATAATCCACTGAATACGAGACCTTTGCCTCCAATAAGTTTTCTGCTGCAACATAAGAGAGTGGTGGATGGCTAAGGTGGCTCTGAGGGTGGACAGATCCGAATCGTAAAGAAATCCCTCCTGATCCTCCTTGGTTTGTAGTGAAGAGATAATAGACTCCGCTTGTTCTACTTGCCTCATAATATTCCCCACCTCCCTCCTATTCGAGCTAGAGAGCCTACGGCTAGCAAGAAGCAGGCATCTAGAAAGTCTGTATGTAGCACTTCCTCTGACCGGCATCCGCTAGACCTGAGAGATGATATGCCTCGCTGAAGAATAAAAGGTTCAGAACTTTTCAAACTTAAACTGTCGAGACCGCTGAGGAGAAACTTTAGTAGAAATAAGGATAGGACAGTGATCAGAACCAATCCGGGGCAAATGAGTAATAGTAGCATATGGAAAGATCTGAAGCCAATTGGCAGAAGCCAAAGCCCTATCCATCCAGTCTCTCCCAGAGTCTAGCAGAACCCTGATGATTATTGCACCAGGTGAACTGGCGTCCAGCAAACCCCAAGTCCAAGAGACCCGCCGAGGCAATAAAATTGCAAAATTCAATAATGTCCGAAGAACCAACAAATTGTCTACCTCCTCTCTTCTCAGAGGCCCCCACAATACAGTTGAAATCACCAGCAACAAGGGAGGGAAAGCCCTGGCCAAGGAGAAGATGATCTCATCCCAAAGCACACGGCGAGCCCTAAACTCAGTGCTGGCATATACTCCAGACAGCAGCCAAGGCGCAAAGGACCCTTCCGATACAACCAAAGCCACCTGCTGGCCATAGCCGTGGAAGGCATCGACATGGACTTTATCCGATTTCCAAAGCACCAAAATACCTCCAGAAAGACCAATTAAGTCAATAGCATAAGAATTCCACAGTCTAGAGATCTGCCTCCGAAGGCGAGTCGACTATCCCCCGATAGACGAGTTTCCGTCAAAATACAGATATCAAGGTTATGAAGCTGCTGAAGCCTCCCAAAAGAAGACCGAAATGAGGGTTTCAGGGCCTCTCGAATATTCCAAACAAGAATCTTCATTTGGAAGATTGAGATAGAGGGACCCCAGCAGAGTCCCCAGTCACCTGCTCCCCAAGGTGATCATTAAGCAGCATGGGACCCACAGGTCCCTGGTCAGTACACTCATCCACCCTGGAGGAGTCCATAGCCTCCACAATACGATCCTTCTGGATGGCATCCTTAAGAAGAATAACCGCCGCATCGTGGTTCGAACTGACCAAACGAATCGACTGGCTGACCCATCAACATAAACTGGGGCCAAACTATCCTTACAACGGGTCTTTTGCTTCCTCATCCCGACAAGACTCGGCGTATCGCCAGGGGACTCAATAGAAGCTGAAAAAACAAAGGACCTAATCTCAATGGACTTATCCCTGAGGGGTGCTTTCCCTTTAACTTTGGAAGCCTTAGATATGACTCGCTGCACCAAAGGCTCAACAGGCCGAGCCCTCTTCGACGGGCCAGAAAGGCCACCGCTGCAAGACTTAGACGGGCCCCCCAACACCAAAGGAATAGAGCCTAATTCCTCAGAATTCACTGAATTCACTGAAGCCACCGGGACTGAAACCAGGATTTCAGAGTTAGACTCCTGAGCCCTCCCACCCAGTCCAACCGACACGCAAACAAGAGACCAGCACGCTGGATTAACAGTCACTTATGGAGAGCTCGGGGGACCAGAGGCATCATTTTCCTGAAAGTGCATCATAGAAGACCCCATGGACACCACCCCCGGCTCAGCAGGCATCTCGCCAACAGCTGCCGACACTGTGGGAGGAAAACGGCACGCATGCTCTCCAAACATAGGAGCAGACTTAAGCTTTAGGGAAAGCAGAGCCACAGTATTCCCAGGAGAATGGGAGGCAAACCTACCATTCGATCCTTTGCTAAGGTTCCTACTGGCAAATTTCTTAGAGGAATTTGCCACTGATCCGTCAAAGCAGAGGAAGGGGAAGCAGACATACCCAGAGCCAGGGAGTCCAGAGACGCTGGTTGCATCTGAATAGGGGGCTTCCTCCGTCTCACCGCCGCCATCCACGGACCGAACGGAGGATTCGACGAGGAAGAAGAAGACTTCGGCCCAGCTCCACAAGACCCAGAGAAATGCAGGGATCCACAGAACTCACAAATTCCATCAAGATGCTCAAAGGAGAATTGCTGCCAAAAAGGACTGCCAGAACCTCTGATCCGAGCACCCGGACGAAGCGGCTTGCTGAGGTCGACACTGACACAAGCATGCGCGAAACCTCCCCGCTTACGTTCCTTGGTCGAAGCATTAGAGTACATGAATCTCCCAGCAGCAGATAGGATTGAAGCTAGAGCCTCATCCACCCAAAATTCGATTGGAAGCAGCGGCAATCAAATCCAAAGCAGAGCTTGAAGCATAGAAGTCTCTGATGGAATGAATTTCGGCTTCCACTCAGAGAAAGCAAAAACTTGGCCATTGGCCACCCATGGTCGACCAAGGAGAAGCTCCGTAGCATGATCATCGGCAAATCGAAATAAGTAATGCTGGTACGCCAAAGCCACAGATTCAATATCCCCCGTAACGCCGGCACGGTGGAATTCACGAACCAGAGCCTTCGGAGGAACCCACCGTCCAAGACTACGAGCGAGAATGACCCGATTCATCCACCTGCCAACCTCCTCCTCCAGAGACCTCACAGGAACCTGGATGATCTCAGAGAATAAGTGCTCCATCTCTGCTACCATCACGAAGATGGAGAAGGAGAAACCCACTCGAAGCGGCTCGAACGGGTGTTGCTTTATGGTGTGCCGATATTCTTCGGAGCATCAGACCCCATCGACAATTTGGCGGAAGGTGAGGCCATCATCAGAAAAAGAAGAACTGAAAACAGCAGCACTAAGCAACGAAGATCAAAGAAGAAAAAAAAAACAGCGCCCGAATCTTAAAGTAGGCACCAGCAGACGCTCTCAGACCTACTATCGTGTTCTTTCGGTAGCCCCTAAAGTATTCAATAAGCGTGCCTCTTCTTTTAGTGTGCATTCCAAGTTTGACACATACGTTAGTGGGAGTGGTACAAAGGAGACCATGGTGAGTGACTCAAGGTGTTTAGGTGGTTAGTTACAATATCGCTAGGGTCAGCAGCTTTCTTTCACACTCAGCTGATTATATTATATTAAATGCTATATAAAGCATATAAAAGTTAGATAGATAACGTACTTAAATATTTATCAATGCTATCTTCTAAATAAAAAATTTCTTATCACGTGCAAGTGTGCAACCACCTTTTTAGCATATTTGAATCAGGGAAAAAGGCAAATCCCTACATTTGGTGTGCCGACTTCTATGTTGATCCCTAGCATGTTACAAATATAATAAATTTCCACAGTATGTTCATTAATTATTAACTCGATCGTAAGTTAAAGATGACAAGCAACTCGAGTGGAACATCATGCTCCGCTTGTAATTCTAAATTACTGAAGCTTAATTGTATTATAAGAAGAACATAGTCGACGTTCGCGTTCTTATTAAATAATATATTATAGACAAGAGCAAGTTGTACTTTCAATGCGTCGGCATGCTCGAAAATCATTCATGGGTCCCAACTTGGGAGACATCATTCATGTTTTACGTGAGACAGACCGCTAGAAAAGGATGTGGGGATCAACGCAGGGGTGACGAAGACCGCATATAAATGATCAGCAGTTCCTTTCATGCCCGGGCCGGGCTGGGCCGCATAGGATCGCTGATTAGTCATGCAAGTACGCTGATCGCATCGGAGATATTAAATTTGCTTGCGCGCCCACGCTGTCGTCGTAGCTTATTTCTAGCATTCGATGCAATGAATCCGGATGGAATCTTGCTTTAATTTCATCTCAAAGATCAAGAAAGGAAAAAAAAAAAAAAAAGGAAAAGATAATTACACCCTTAATGTTTATGTCACATATATATATATATATATATATAGATAATTAAACACAGGTGAGGGGACCAGTAGAAGAGCTGGGCCTCATATGAAATTATTATGTGGGACCAGCACGGAGGGGAAATGTCCAAGCAAGGGTGGTGGTGGTGGCGGAGAAGCAACGTGAAGGAAGGGAAGGTGGGTGGGTGGCTGGCTAGTGGCTGAAGGCTGGCTGGAGAGAGGCCCTAGCGTGGACCAGCCGAAAGAAAGGTTCGTGGGTGGGGGAGAAAATGTGTGCAGGTTTCAATTTGTGTGCTACCCCCGGATTCTGCAGGCAGTGTCACGTTACCCTTAAACACCAGAATAGCAATCGGACGTGTGGGCCTCGTCATAGAGAGAGAGAGAGGGGTACGTAGCTACTTGCAAGTCTCAAGGCCTGGGCTAGAAGGGTGCCCATGGTAGGTTCGTGGGGCCTGAATCTTCGAAAGGGCACTGCAAGGTTAGGACCGATCAGAATTTTGATGAAATTGATCGAATAATAATCTAGCACATTTCACATTATATAGTACATAAATGCAGTAATAATTCAGATTGTTTTATAAAAAAAAGTAATTGAATAAAAAAATAATATCGTAAGAGAGATAATCAAGTAACAAATAAAAAGATCAACATACCAGATGTAATATGGTTCGATCTTTTATCCTTGGCCTATGTCCATGGGCAAGAACTCCTCGACGATTCTTTTATTTATTAATCCATGGCATAAAATTGCAAGAGAGAAAATGATAAAAACTAACCTCTCAAACGCCTCATAATCCTCTCACAAGAACTCCAAAAACCTCATCAACATGATCATCTCCAAACCATACCCCCCAACCCATGCTCACAGCCTCCATTTTATAGACCAAAACCCTATTTCTGCATGAATTAGGACAATAACCAGCCGTTGGATCAAAACAAAAAGAATAACCTGGATGTATAGGAAAGTAAACCCTATTCCTTCATAAATTGGAACAATAACTAGTCGTTCAAAACAAAAAGGATGGTCTGGATGTATAGAAAAATAAACCCTATTCCTGAGCAGTTGGATCAAAACATGAAAAGACCACCTGGATGTATAAGAAAGTAAACATGTGCGAGTATAACGAGCCGCGCATAGGTCTACATCTCAATAATTCTTCCACTTGAAGACATGTGCCGAATGCCAAAGAACATCATCCCAGGAGGCCTTGCCAACCTCCCACTGCTTAAGTAGCTCTAAGACCAAGAGAAGCTTTAATCTAATTTAAATTCTCTCGAGTCACAGGCTTGGTCAACATATCCACAGGATTTGCATTGATATGGATCTTTAACAATGAGATTAAACCATCATCCACCATATTTCTCACAAAATGATAGCGAATGTCGAAATGCTTTGTTCGAGAATGAAAAACCGACTTTTTTGCCAAGTGCAATACGCTTTGACTATCACAATTCACTTTTATCACATCCTACTTCACCCTGAATTCCTCAAGAAGCCTCGTAAGGCAAATAGCTTCTCTACATGCATGTGCCATAGCAATATATTCTACCTCTGTCATTGATAATGCAACCACTGACTAAAACTTGGACTCCCAGCTTATAGCATCATCACCCATAGAGAACACATAACCTATGGTAGATCTCCTCTTGTCATGATCTGCTATAAAATCAGAATCCACATATCCAATGCACTTCAAATCTACTGAACCAAAACAGAGTAAGAAATCAGATGTCCCCTTCGGATATCTGAGGATCCACTTAACTGCTTTCCAATGGTCATTGCCTGGATTTGCCATAAATCGACTCACAACTCCTACTGCTTATGCAATGTCTAGTCTTGTACTTACCATGGCAAACATAAGACTCCCTACTGCTGATGAATATGATACCCAAGCCATGTCAGCCTTTTCTGCTTCTGTGCTGGGTGATTGCTCTGCTGACAATTTTAATTGGATAGGAAACGGAATAAAAATTGGCTTTGCATTCTGCATATTGAAGCATCGCAGAACCTTCTCCAGATATCCCTTTTATGAAAGCCAGACCTTTCTATCCTTCCTCTCCCATGGAACCTTCATCCCGAGTATTTGGTTTACGGCTCCTAAGTCCTTCATTTCAAACTCCCTAGCCAATTGAGTTTTCAGATTTGATATTTGACTCTTGTTATTCCCTATAATCATCATATTGTCGACATATAATAGCAAGATACAAAAGTTTCTATCATCATAGCTGCAGAAATATGCACAATAATCTGCCTTCAATCGGTTAAATACCAAACTCACTATAAAGGAATCAAATCACTTGTACCAACACCTTGGCACATGTTTGAGACCGTACAATGATTTATTCAGCCAACAAACCAACTCTTCCTTACCTTTTTCAACAAAACCTTCAGGTTATGACATATAAATCTTCTGTTCCAAATTACCATATAAGAAAGCTGTCTTTACATCCATTCGCTCAAGTTTCAAATCAATGACTATCGCGATCACCCAAATAACTCGAATAGTAGTCAATCAAACTACCAGTGAGAAAATCTCATCAAATCAATCCCTAACTTCTGAGCATAACCCTTTACCACCAAACATGCTTTGAATCTCTCCACATTTTCATCTGAATCCTTCTTCACTTTATATACCCACCAATAGTCAATCGGACTCCTTCCCTTCGGTAGAGCTACAAGTTCCCAGGTCTTGTTCTTCCGAAGTGCCTCTATCTCCTCGTCCATAGCATAATGCCATTTTCTAGCATTGGTGGACTCACAAACCTCTTTATATGAAGTTGGCTCATCATCCTCGCTAAAGCAACATAAGCACAAATATGATTAGCATAAGGAATGAAAGAAGTTAGATAGTCATTATACCTAGAAGGTTGTCTAATGACCCTCTTAGGCCGCTCTGACTCTACTAGTGGTTCATCTAGAGAGATAGCATCTTTAGATGATTGTAAAGACTCTACGCCCGTTTCACTAGCTAATGCCTCGTCATTTGATTGTACTTGCTCTGATTGCTGCTTATCACGTGCATCAAAGAACTTAATAGGAATAACAGCTTTATCATATTGTTCTTCCTTGGTGCCTTGAAAAGATTCTTCATTAAAGACAACATCTCGGCTAATAATGATCTTGTGGATAGTAGGATCCCATAATCGATACCCCTTTACTCCTTTAGCATAGGCAAAAAAAATACACCTTAAGTGTTCTTATCTAATTTTGTTATCTTCTCGTTTGGGATCCATGCATATGCATCACATCTAAAAACATGGAGATGAGAATAATTTACTGGCTTACCACTCCAAAACTCCTCTGGAATTTCACACCCAAGAGTTTTTGTCGATGCTCGATTAATCAAGTAACAGGTCGTATTCATAGCCTCTGCCCAAAACCTGTTATCAAGTTTTGCAGAACTCAACATACTTCGAACCCTCTCCATGAGTGTTCTATTTAACCTCTCTGTCACACCATTTTGTTGTAGTATACTAGGTATTGTAAGGTATCATCGAATTCTATGCTCGTTGCAAAACTTCTCAATTTTCTTGGAGCATTATTCCCCTCATTATCTGAACGTAGGCACTTGATTTTCAAATATTGTTATGTTTCTACTAGAGCCTTGAATTTATTAAAAGTCTCAACAACATCAAATTTATGCTTCAAAATATATATCCAAGCCTTGCGAGAATAATCATCAATGAAGGACACGAAATAGGAATACCCACCTAGTGACTTAGTAGGTGACTCCCAAGTATCTGAATGGATTAGATCAAGAAAGTCCTAACTCCACTGCAGTGATAAAGAGAAAGAAACCTTCTTTGCTTGCCATAGATGTAGTCTTCATAAAATTGTAGTGATGCTGGACTTGTACCCTGGAAGAAGCTCACTATTTGATAATAGTTGTAGCCCATGCTCACTCATATGTCCCAAACGATGATGCCAAATCATAGGAGATACAATGTTTGCAGTTGCTATTGCTGCCTCCCCACCTGAGTTTCACCTATCAATTTATATAGATCACCCAAAAGCTCTCCCTTCATCACCACCAAACTTCCTTGGCACACCTTCAATGATTTTTCTCCCTGACAAACTTGAGACTTTGCTTGCAAAGCTTTCCAAGTAATAGCAGACTCTTACGAAGTGCAACAACATGTCGTACATTAGAAAATATCCGAACTAAACCATCAAACATCTTGATCCGAACATCTCCAATTCCAATCACAGGACAAGTAGCATTATTACCCAAATAAATAAGTCCATCATCCCATGATTTGTATGTATGAAACCATTCCCTAAAAGGAGTCATGCGAAAAGATGCCCCTAAATCCAAAATCCAATGATTTGCAAGTTCAGAGCTTTCAATTGCTGTCAAAGTATCCACATCTTCTAAAATAGATAAATCAGTTTCACCTTCTACTACATTATCTTAAAAACTTTCTGATTCAACTTTTGTATCAACTCCTTTAGTCCGGCAATCTTTCTTCACATGCCCTATTTTTCCACAATTCCAACACTTTACCTTTTTCTTGTCATTCGATTTAGATCTCGATTTCCCTTGATTACAACGTTCCTTCTTGAAAGGACTTTCCCATGCTACCATGGCCTCTCCAGAAGAGCTTCCTTGGCTAGATCTCTGCCTCATCTCCTCTGTTAGCAATGATGCAACAACTGACTCCATCTTGAGGGTTTTAATGACTCAAGTTTATAATGAGATTATCCTAAGATTCAGGCATAGAACACAGTAAAATGCTGGCCTTCTCTTCATTTTCAATTTTCATATCTAGGGCTATAAGCTTGCTTACAATGGAATTAAATACTCCCAAGTGCTCTTGAACTGATGCCCGTCCTTCATCTTCAGATTATATAATTGCCATCTCAGATAAATTTTATTCACCAAAGACTTTCCTTCATAGAGATTCTTTAACTTTTGCCAAATCCCTTTTACAGTAGTCTGTCTCAATATTAAATAATATAATCATCTAATGCTAAATAGAGGTTTGCCATAGCCGGTTTATCTTTCTCCATATATTTCTCATCTAACATCTCTTATGGTTTATTTTCTTTTCCTTGCAAAGAAATTTTGCAATCATCCTTCATCAATACCGCCTGCATCTTCATCTTTCAAAGTGCAAAGTTTGATCCATCAAACCTTGGTACTTCATATTTAGTTGTCATCACCTTGCCCACCATTGTTTCAAAAATAATCTCTCAAAAGATCAACCTTACTCTGATACCAAACTGAAGGAACCAATCGGGTAATAACCGAGCACACATCAGATTACATAATATACAAACGCAGCAATAATTCGGGTCGTTTTGTAAATAAAAGTAATTGAACAAACAAATAACGTCGCAAGAGAAATAATCAAGCAACAAATAAAAAGATCAACACATCAAATGTAATATGGTTCGGCCTTTTATCCTTAGCCTACGTCCATGGGCAAAACCTCCTCGACGATTCTTTTATTTATTAATTCACGGTATAAAATTACAAGAGAAAAAATGATAAAAACTTACCTCTCAAAAGCCCCAGAATCCTATCATAAGAACTCCAAAAACCTCACCAATAGGATCATCTCCAAAGCATACCCCCACCCATACTCACAGCCTCTTTTTTATAGACCAAAAACCTATTCCTGCATGCATTGGGACAATAACCAGCCATTAGATCAAAACAAAAAGGATGGCTTGGATGTATAGGAAAGTAAACCTTATTATGCATGAAATGGGACAATAATCAGCCATTAAAAATAAAAAGGATGGCCTGGATGTATAGGAAAGTAAACCCTATTCCTGCATGAATTGGGATAATAACCAGCCATTGGATCAAAACATGAAAGGATAGCCTCGATGTATAAAAAAATAAACCCGTGTGAGTATAACAGACCACGCATAGGTCTGCATCTCAACAAATTCAACCTAATTCAATCCCATCTAACCCATCAATTATCTAACTTTTTTAAAAAAAATTAAATTAAACAAAAGATTTGAATGTTCACGTGCATGCGACACGACCACTCACAATTGTATTTAAAAACTCCTCTGTATTGAGCTTATAAATAGGCTTAAAGATTTAAGGTTAAAATAATTTTAATCATAGGATCTCTTTCTTAAGATTATTTTTGCCTTTTTATTATTCTTTTATTACTGATTTTCTTTTGAACATTTAAAGAAGTTGTTAGGCTCTTCAGATCGCTTAGGACAGTATGTAATGCGCCTTAGTAAGATACATTTCTTAATTTTTTTCTTATTTAATTTTTTCCACTTAAATTTTTAGATTTAAGTTTTAATAAATTTTAAGCTATTTAAATTTAAAATTTATTATTATTATTTCCAACGTAACATTCCATCCATCCATGATTTTAGCTTATGGAAAATTCTTTTTGAATCAAGATTTTCTAATAGTGTGCTTTACAATCTTTTTATCAACAAAATGTCTTAGGAAGACGTAGCAGGCAAGTAGGATTATTTGCCATCTTCATTAGATGGGCCAAGGATGTTTGAGTTTTGAACCTCCTATCTCAATGCTAATTGGTAGCCATGCGAGTTCAGATATATGACATACTCAACTCAACCCAACTCATCTAAGCCTTCTCCAACTACATGGGCTTGGCTACATGAATCTACTTCCTCCACTCTGTTCTATGTAGGATTAAGTCGATATTTAAATTATAACTAGTTATATTTTTTAATTATTTCTATTCATATTAGTTTAGGTCTACCTTTACCTCTATCCTTATCATTGATTATTAAAAAATCACTCTTTCTAACTAGAGCATCTAGATATCTTCGTTGTATACCTCCAAACTGAAGGTAACCAAATTTATGGATTAGAACCGTGCCGACGCAATTAGACACATAGAAAGGAATGTAATTTAAAATTTTAAAAATGAGCAAATAAATTTTTGTTGACCCATATATTGATTTGATGAATGACAAAAACTACTTGAGTATTATTGGGGGGTAAAATCGTCATTGCATTAATATCCGTGCGAGACGGCTAAGGCTAACTTCCTCCCTTTGTCTCCTCCGGGCTTCCGTAGCTCGGCCCCTCCGGGCTTCCGTAGCTCGGCCCCTCCGGGCTCCCGTAGCTCGGCTCTTCCGGGCTCCCGTAGCTCGGCCCCTCCGGGCTTCCGTAGCTCGGCCCCTCCGGGCTTCCGTAGCTCGGCTCTTCCGGGCTTTCATAGCTCGCCCCTCCGGGCTTCCGTAGCTCGGCTCTTTCGGGCTTCCGTGGCTCGGCCCCTCCGGGCTTCCGTAGCTCGGCCCCTCCGGGCTTCCTTAGCTCGGTCCTTCCGGGCTTCCGTAGCTCGGCTTCTTCGAGCGATTCACAACCTAACACCTACCTCTGCGGAACATGACGCGGGAGAGCCCGAGCCTACCAGAACGGCATCCTAGATAAGGAATCATATCGGGACGTGGCCTAAAACCTATCATAACCGCCTAGGCCTACTCAACCAGATATCGAGACATCAAGGAGCTCTCCCAGCCGTCGATACCAGAACAAACGGGATATGGATTCTAACAGCCCCACAACGGCCTGATTCTGCCCGCCTCCATATCTTAACAACCTCCGAACCTTCCAGAAGACGCTCAAGACCCAGGTGACAGTCTATAAATATCATAATCGCAGATTCTCTCAGGTACGCATATCTCCTGGCGCACGGACACACACTCTCTCCTCTCTCCAGCAGCTCGTCAGCGCTCCTGCCCTCTGGAGCTTCCGATTGGCTGCCCCCGGAGAGGTCTCCCGGAGAGATCCACCTCCCCACTGTCTGGTTGATCACCGATTTTTTCTCCACTGACTTGAGTGTCGGAGGGTCTTCCACGGAGGACCACCCCCAGCGTCCCTCCACGTGTGGACTTCTTTTGCAGGTCCGCCCCCCTCTTCCTGGAGATCGACCGCGCCTGAGTCGGAGGACGGATTTCAGTGGCAACAGATTGGCGCTAGAGGAAGGGTCTCAAGTCCCATTAAAACTTGAAGAAAGGAGACAAGGATCTAGATCCGGAGAAGAACCTCCCCAATGGCCAACCGGAGAAGAGCAGCCTCTGAAGCCCAAGATCGGGTCGCTTCTCAGAGGCCTGATCCGACTGGCGCTACAGCGCCGCAACCTCCACCGGTCGAAACCCCGTCGCCGCCTGCCATTCCGGTGACCCAAGACCAGTTCGCTACACTGGTCCAATAGGTCCAGGCCCTTACCCACCTGGTACAAGAGCGCCTTGTAGCTCCTCCTACTTCGCATCCTCAGAAAGAGACGACGATTTCTTCTTCGCCGGTGACCTCCTCCTCTGATCCGCATGGGTCAGCGGATCCCCCACATCGCCCCAGGGGGACAAACCAGCCCCGCGAGCCGGTTATGATAGAGATCCTCCCAAATCTCGACGAGCCTGCTCCCTCTCCCCGGCGACATCCCACCATGATTCCACGCCATCCTTGCGATTCTCTCGCCCAGCTCCTCCTCTAACCGGTGAAGATGAGATCCGCCATCAGATCCAGGAGATGCGTCAGGAGCTGGATGCCGCCAAGCAGACCCATCTGCCCCAGCCCAAGGCGGAGCAGGGCATCCCTTTCTCTAAGGGGATCATGGAGGAAGTGATTCCCTCCCACGTCAAACTGCCAGCCGTCGAACCCTATCATGGCTCCACTGATTCGGACGACCATCTCAGTAGCTTCCGGTCAATAATGATGTTCCACGGAGCATCTGATGCGGTCCTCTGCCGAGCCTTCCCATCCACCCTCAGAGGATCCGCCCGAACCTGGTTCAACGCCTGAAACCGGGTTCCATTGATTCATTCGACGAGCTGAGCCACCTTTTTATTGGCCAGTTCGTCAGCAGCCATCGCCATCGATGAAGATCCGACTCCCTCTCGAAGTTAAGCAGAGAGAGGGGGAGTCCTTGAGAAATTACCTTGGCCATTTCAACAAGGCCATGTTAGAGGTGGACCACCTTAATCATGAGGTGGCTATGTCCGCCCTGGCCGGGGGAGTTTCGAAGGAGAGCGACTTTTATCTGGCAATGGAGGTCAGCTACCCCCATGTCTATCTGATATGATGGCCCTTGCGGACAAGTACGCTAGGGTCGAGGAGTCGCGGAGAGTGGCCCGCGCTGAGCAAGCGAAGAAGAAACAAGAGCCCAAAGTCCTCGACAGACACCGTCCCGTCCGTCGACCAAGTCCGCCTCGCCGCCAAAGAGTCCCTCCGCTGCCACCAAGGAATCGCTCCCGGAGTCCTCCCAGGCGATTCGATCGCTATACTCCGCTGACTGTGCCCCGGGCGCAGATCCTCATGGAGATAGAGCGTCAACTTCCCCGACCGGTACCTCTCCGAGGGAACCCGACCCGAAGAGATCCTGCCAAATACTGCCGCTACCATAGGGAGCACGGTCATGACACTGAAGAATGTTGGCAGCTAAGAATGAAATAGAAAGGTTGATTCGGCGGGGACGGCTAGATCAGTTTAGGAGGGCACCCGAGCCGCAACAGCAAGGAGGTGACCGCCAGCCCGAGCTCCCACAACTTCCTCCTCCACCCAATCCGCCCGTGGTCGGTCGTATTAATATGATTGAAGAGGCCGGCGGATCGAGCCCCAGAGGCGGCAGAGATGGATCAGTGCCAAAGAAGGCACGGACGGGCGAACTCTCCTTCTCCGACGACGATCTCCTGGGAGTACAACTCCCCCACGATGACGCATTAGTTGTATCCCTTAATTTGAACAATTATGATGTAAGCCGAATCCTTGTTGATAGCGGAAGCTCGGTAAATGTTTTGTACCTCGGTGTGTTTACCAAGATGAAACTGCTCATGAAAATCTTCGAGCCATGGATTCCGCCTTGATGGGATTCACCGGCGATGTCATCGTCCCGGAAGGAATCGTCACCCTGACGGTCCGCGCGGGAACCTGGCCCCTTGTAGCCATTGTTCAGACCGATTTTCTGGTGACCGACCTCAGGTCCCCATATAACGCCATATTCGGCAAGCCTGGTTTAATGTCTCTCAAGGCAGTGGTCTCCATCCCGCATCTGTCTATGAAGTTCCCTACCGAGCAAGGAGTTGGCGTGGTTCGGGGAAGTCAAGCCATGGCTCGGCAATGTTTCGTTACGAGCCTCCAGTCTAGGATGCCCGAAATTGATGGGTTAGACGCTCGCGAGGACTTCGCCGAACAGCGGGGAGAACCGGTAGAGGAATTGGAGGAAGTACCATTGGACGAAGCTCAGCCCGACCGAACCACAAGGATCGGGTCGCTACTCAAAGGAGAGTCTCGGCACAGGTTGATCAGGTTCCTCCAAAGCAATGCCGACATCTTCGCCTGGACCGCCTCCGACATGCCGGGAATCAACCCCGAGGTCCTTGTCCACCATCTCAATGTCGACGAGAGGCACAGGCCTGTTAAGCAGAAGAAAAGAAGCTTTGCCTCAGAGCGGCAAAAGGCCATTGAAGAAGAGGTCGACAAACTCATAAAGGCCAACTTCGTCCGAGAGGTGAATTACCCGAACTGGCTGTCAAATGTCGTCATGGTGAAAAAGTCGAACGACAAATGGAGGATCTGCATCGACTTCACCGACCTCAACAAAGCCTGCCCAAAGGACAGCTTCCCCCTCCCTCGGATCGATCAGCTCGTGGATGCCACCTCAGGCCACCAAATGCTGTCATTCATGGACACCTATTCCGGCTACAATCAGATCCGAATGGCCCCTGAAGATGAAGAAAAGACCGCCTTCATAACCGATCGAGGTACCTACTGTTACCGAGTTATGCCTTTTGGTCTTAAGAATGCAGGGGCGACCTACCAACGGCTGGTCAACAAGGTGTTCAAGGAGCAAATCGGCCGGAACATGGAGGTGTATGTGGACGACATGCTGGTTAAAAGCAAGGAGGCGTCACAGCATGTCGAGGACCTCTCGGAGAGCTTTGCAACGTTGCGCAAATATGGGATGAAACTCAACCCGACCAAGTGCGCCTTCGGCGTCAACTCGGGGAAGTTCCTCGGCTTCATGGTCTCCCAGCGAGGTATCGAAGCTAACCCCCAGAAGATTCAAGCCCTCCAACAAATGGCGCCCCCAGCATCTGTTAAAGAGGTCCAGCGCCTAACCGGGAGGATAGCGGCCCTTAACCGCTTTATGGCGCGGTCGGCCGAGAGATGCCTCCCCTTCTTCAAAACTCTCCGATCGGCCAAAAACTTCCAGTGGACTCCCGAGTGCCAGAAATCATTTCAAGAACTCAAGAAGTACCTCGGCTCGCCTCCGCTTCTCAGTAGTCCGACCCCAGGAGAGACCCTATTCTTGTACCTGGCTATTTCGGAGAGCGCGATTTGTTCGGTGCTAGTCAAAGAAGAAGGCAAGATCCAGAAGCCGATCTACTATGTGAGCAGGCTGCTCCGCGATGCGGAGACGAGGTACAGCAGGATTGAAAAGATGGTGTTGGCCTTGATCACCTCGGTTCGAAAGCTGCGGCCGTACTTTCAAGCACATGCTGTAACGGTCCTGACTGACCAACCTATCAGGGCGGTGGTCCGTCATCCGAAAACATCGGGGAGAATGACCAAATGGGCCGTCGAGCTAAGCGAGCATGACATACATTTTCAGCCTCACCCAGCCATCAAAGCTCAAGTACTGGCCGACTTCCTCCTCGAGTGTACCATCCCGGAGGACGGTTCTACCCCAGACTCCCTGGAAGAGCCAAAGTCTGGAGCCCGGTGGCTCCTCCACGTCGACGGGTCATCCAATGCCCATCACTCCGGCGCAGGTCTAGTTCTCACTAGTCCTGAGGGATGACCTTCGAGTATGGCGTCCGATTCTCCTTCCGGCTTCCAACAACGAAGCCGAGTACGAAGCTCTGTTAGCTGGTCTCCGGATCGCCCGCAATCTGAAGGTGGAAAAGCTCAACGCCTTCACCGACTCTCAGCTGGTAGCCGGCCATGTTCGGGGAGAGTTCGAAGCTCGGGAACCAAATATGATTCGATATCTCCAGGAGGTGCGTAACTTGCTTCCCCATTTTTCCGAATTTGAAATTATTCGGATTCCCAGATCCGAGAACGCCCGTGCCGATCTACTCTCCCCTGGCAACCACGGAGGCAATGGATGCCGAGCAAAAATTCCACCTGGAGACTCTGGAAAAGCCGAGCATCGCGGAAGCCGAACGCGTGATGCAAGTTGAGGCCGAACCATCCTGGTTCGACCCTATCTCAAATATCTCAAAGAAGGATCGCTTCCGTCCGACCGAAGAGAGGCTAGGAAGCTGAAGCTGCAGGCCATCCACTACGTGTTGATTGACAACCAACTGTATAAGCGGTCATTTTCCATGCCGCTGCTTAGGTGCCTTCGCCCATCAGAAGCGGACTACGCTCTGCGCGAGGTACATGAAGGGATTTGCGGCAACCATCTGGGGAGCCAGTCCTCTGCCATAAAGTGCTGCGACAAGGCTATTACTGGCCAACCATGCAGAAAGACGCGGACGATCTGGTCCGCGCCTGCGACCCCTGCCAAAGACATTCAAACATCCAAAGACTCCCTTCCGCCGAGCTCGTTTCTATATCCTCCGCTTGGCCCTTTGCCAAATGGGGGATGGACATCCTCGGCCCATTCCCGCTTGCAACAGGGCAGCGGAAATTCTTATTTGTCGCCATCGACTACTTCACCAAATGGGTCGAGGCAGAAGCGGTCGCACAAATTACCGAGGCACGGGCCCGAGACTTTGTGTGGAGGTCCATCATCTGCCGATTCGGCCTCCCCCATACTATAATCACCGATAACGGCAAGCAGTTTGATAACTCCAAATTTCACCAGTTCTGCGAGGAGCACAGGATCCGCCATCACCTCACTTCGGTCGGGCACCCACAAGCCAACGGGGCGGCCGAGGTGACCAACAGAACCCTCCTCCAGGGAATTAAAGCTCTCTCTAGAGCCCAAGGCAGGTGGGCAGATGAACTACACCATGTCTTATGGGCCTACCGCACAACCCCAAGAGCCCCAACAGGCGAGACCCCTTTCGAATGGCTTTCGGTACAGAGGCCGTTATCCCTGTGGAGGTCGGCCTCCCATCATTGCGGGTGGAGAGCTACTCAGAGGAAACTAGCAACGAACAACTCCGCACCAACCTCGACCTGATAGAAGAAATCAGAGAGAAGGCCCGGATCAGAACGGCTGCCTATCAGCAAAGGGTGGCCCGCTATCACGCCTCCAGGGTCAAAGGAAAAGCCTTCCTTCCCGGCGACCTTGTCCTCCGAAAAGCCTCTGTTTCCAAACCGCTGGAGCAAGGGAAGCTGGCGCCAAACTGGAGGGCCCGTACCAGGTGGCGGAGATTATTGGACCAGGAACCTACAAGCTGCAGGATCTGAACGGGAAGTTCATTCCCCGGACTTGGAACGCGGACAACCTTCGCAAATATTATCAATAGGGTATGTCTCCCTGAATTCACCCTCGCATGCCTCACTACACATTCCTGCTTATCTGCTTCCTCAAAACCTGTAGCGTGAATCATTATGCACTATATTGCTATAAATCGCAAGAAGAAACAGATACTGCTTACCAATCCTCGGCACAGCCGAGCTCTCTGTTTGAACAGGAATCTCCGAACCTTGGCAGGGCCAAGTAAAATATTTCTCCGAACCTCGGCAGGGCCGAGCAACAAATCTCCGAACCTTGGCAGGGCCAAGTAAAATATTTCTCCGAACCTCGGCAGGGCCGAGCAACAAATCTCCGAACCTTGGCAGGGCCAAGTAAAATATTTCTCCAAACCTCGGCAGGGCCGAGCAACAAATCTCCGAACCTTGGCAGGGCCAAGTAAAATATTTCTCCGAAGCTCGGCAGGGCCGAGCAACAAATCTCCGAACCTTGGCAGGGCCAAGTAAAATATTTCTCCGAACCTCGGCAGGGCCGAGCAACAAATCTCCGAACCTTGGCAGGGCCAAGTAAAATATTTCTCCGAACCTCGGCAGGGCCGAGCAACAAATCTCCGAACCTTGGCAGGTCCAAGTAAAATATTTCTCCGAACCTCGGCAGGGCCGAGCAACAAATCTCCGAACCTTAGCAAGGCCAAGTAAAATATTCTCCGAACCTCGGCAGGGCCGAGCAACAAATCTCCGAACCTTGGCAGGGCCAAGCAAAATATTTCTCCGAACCTCGGCAGGGCCGAGCAACAAATCTCCGAACCTTGGCAGGGCCAAGTAAAATATTTCTCCGAACCTCGGCAGGGCCGAGCAACAAATCTCCGAACCTTGGCAGGGCCAAGTAAAACAAATCTCCGAACCTTGGCAGGGCCAAGTAAAATACATCTCCGAACCTTGTCAGGGCCGAGTGACGAATCTCCGAACCTTGGCAGGACCGAGCAACGAATCCTCCGAGCCATGGTAAGGCTAGGTAAAAATCATTCAGGCTAAACCCCAGCGAAAAGGCCTAAGTATACAGGCCTCGACCAAAGCCGAACGGCCCCCAAATAGTCCCCGAAGGACTTCGTCTGGTTTAAAAACGAGCGCGTTAAACAAAAATCGTTGACGCACAAGAAGAAGCCACCATTGGCAAACCCCCTCTTGAGGCCATCGAGCCCCACGTAGTCGGCCAAAGGCCCCAGCAGAGATAGGAGATTTCCTTCTCTGCTACTGAAAACCTTTTGGGTGACACCCCTATAACCCGTCGTTCAAAGAGCCTATATCAAAGCGCAAAAACGACGGGGCCATGCCAACACCCTGATTCATCACACGAGTCAAGGCCGTAAACTCTTAAAGAAAGGGACTTCAAAAATAAGATCCATCTTTCATTCATAAAAAGAGGGACTACAAAGAGGCAGTAAAAAACAAAAACAAGAGGGGAGGCCCTAGATCAGAATTCGGAGTCACTCCCGGAGGCTAGCAGCTCCTCCAGGCGCTCCGTTAGGTCAGCCACCTGCTGACGAAGGGACGTAATTTCCTCCCTCTACCGGTCCATCAACCGGCGTGAGGCCTCCGCCTCCCTGACCAACACGTCCAGGAATTCTTCGGCGGTCCTCGCGAGCCGCTGATTACTCGCAAAGGCCGACGCTAGGCCCTCTCCGTCAACAGTAACGAAGGTACGCCTCCCCTCCGACCGCGGCAGGCTGTCAAGCGAGGAATGCGACCCGACTGATGATCGCCCTGGGGAGGCCATTTTTTCGAACTTGAACCAAGGGATAGCCGAAACCAATGCCTCCCGGTCATATTTATACTCGTCAAGCAGGTATCTCTATCGGTCGCACCGTAACCACCGACCTATAAGAACTTACCACGCGTCGCCGTTTCAACGTTTGTGAAATGAAGTGTTGCGCCCCATCCCGAGCGAGATCGGTAAGCGCGAGCAGGTTGTTCGGAGTTCCCCAAGCAAACATTTTCCGATCTGTCGGCCCCCACAATAAATACATTCGGCGCTTCCCCGAGCCTCTTAATGCTGGCTCTTTTTCGGGAAACGCAGAAGTCTGGCATTCGGCCAATAACCTGTCCCCTCGGGAAGAGTGGCGCCACCAATAAAAGCGTGAAAATATACCGCCTGTTCCGCTCTGGCGCCCCCTTATCAAGCGCCACATGGACTTAACGCTGTGGCCCGCAATGACAACTAAGTCGCTCCCTTGAGCCCAAATCTCCGAACCTTGGCAGGGCCAAGTAAAACATTTTCCGAACCTCGGCAGGGCCGAGCAACAAATCTCCGAACCTTGGCAGGGCCAAGTAAAATATTTCTTCGAACCTCGACAGGGCCGAGTGACAACATCCCCGAACCTCAGCAGGGCCGAGTGACTAAATCTCCGAACCTTGGCAGGGCCAAGTCAATGATCTCCGAACCTTGGGGGCCAAGTCGCTTATCTCCAAACCTCGGCAGGGCCGAGTGACTAAATCTCCGAACCTTGGCAGGGCCAAGTCAATGATCTCCGAACCTTGGCTGGGCCAAGTCGCTTATCTCCAAACCTCGGCAGGGCCGAGTGACAAATCTCCGAACCTCGGCAGGGCCGAGTGACTAAATCTCCGAACCTTGGCAGGGCCAAGTCAATGATCTCCGAACCTTGGCTGGGCCAAGTCGCTTATCTCCAAACCTCGGCAGGGCCGAGTGACAACATCCGAGCCTCGGCAGGGCCGAGTGACAAAATCTCCGATCCTTGGCAGGGCCAAGACAAATACCTTCGAAACTCGGCCGACCCGAACGACAGGTTCCCTGAACTTCGGCCAAGGCCAACCCACGATAAATCGGGCTCCGACAAAAGCAAAGCACGAAAATACCAGGCTTCCGACCAGAGCAAGGAGCATGTTTCGCCGAATGATCTATGAACCGCCACACACGAACTCGATTAGTTCGGACGGCGTGAGATCCTCGTCTAGGGACGAGCGGGACGCCTTTGTACCCCACAAACAACAATGATTACAAGTTCGGCACAAGAAAAGATAGAGATCAAAAAATAGAACATAACTCTCTTTATTGCCGATTAAGATCAGTTACAAATGCCTCACGGGCGTTACAAGAACATTGAAATGCATAAAATAAAGGCAAACAAAAACTCGGGCAACTGCTCCAAAGCAGACCTGGCCAATCTATGACGCTCCAGCATCCGATCGTCGAGCCAGACGAGTCGCATACAGTCAGTTCGGGCTGATAATAGCCGGTCGACATGGACCAATAGTTGCGACTGGCTTCAAGTGGTAGCGATATCTCGGTGGCCCAACCGAGATATCTGGATGGCCATCCCAGACCACCCAACCGAGGAACCCCTCGGCGAGCAAGCAGGAGGCCAGCGGACCCTGGCATCGGAACGCTCTCCCAAACCGAGTGCATGCCGCCGCGCCTTCCCAAGTCTCAAGGACAACGAGTCGGCGGGCGAGGTTCCTTCACCCCCTTCCCAGGTGACGAAAGGTTCCCCAGGCGGCTGAGCCCGGGAATCCGAACCAGGGGAGGAGGCGAAGTTCACGCAACCCATGGGAGACCCGCGTGCACTTCCTACCGTGCGACCCCGAAGGGAAACCGCAAGGGTCACACTAGAAGAGTTATTAAGCGCTCTCCGTGTGATCCCCGCGCCCTCTTTGTGCGCTCTCCATATGATCTCCGGACCCATCCCCTAAGGGCGAGCCATTCTTCGGCAGCTCCCCGGTCACCCCAGCTGTCCGGCGGCAAGGAGCCTATGAGAGGAAAAATCGGTCCTCCCACTCGTAGCAGCAGAGAAGTGAGCATAATGGAAGCTCTGATGGAAAATACACTTTGGGGATAGCCAAACATGACCCCTTTCTCCCTTTTTATAGGCAGAAAAGACCCGGGATGAGCTATCAGAGCTGAAAGTCCCGAGATTCAAACACCTGGCCCACGCCTCCACGTGGCCCCTCAGGATGAACGCAGCACCCCGCTGCGCGCCAAGCCCACCGCCTTAGTTGGGACGTGTACGGAGATCCCTTCCTGATCCCGAATCACGGTCATTAAATGCTGGAAATCGTCCACTGACGCTTCAAAAACTAGCGGATTCAGAGTATCATCCTTCGAAAGTGATGTCCTCCAATGGTAAGCGGTTGCGTGCGCAACGAAGTGATCCGCATGGGAAAAGAGCACCTTCCGGAAAGCTCTGATGCAGCTTTATGCCCCCCGCTGCACGTATCATCCATTCTAGTGAAATAAAAACCGAATCGCCTACGGAACAGCAGTACGATTGTCAGAGTAGCAGAGAGTGCGAAGGCCTTTTTGCCTGTCGGCCCCAGCCGACCTATTTTTCCGTCGGCCCCAGCCGACCTACCTTGTCGGTCGGCCCCAGCCGACCTATTTTTCCGTCGGCCCCAGCCGACCTACTTTGTCTGTCGGCCCCAGCCGACCTATTTGTCCGTTGGTCCCAGCCGACCTACTTTGTCTGTCGGCCCCAGCCGACCTATTTGTCCGTCGGCCCCAGTCGACCTACTTTGTCTGTCGGCCTCAGCCGACCTATTTTGCCTGTCGGCCCCAGCCGATCTATTTTTCTTATCGGCCCCAGCCGACCTACCTTCCTCGTCGGCCCAAACTTGCCTATTTTGCCTATCGGCCCAAGCCAGTACGTTTCCCTAGTCTCGGAACAAAAATGACCCAAGGGCGTCAGCGAGCCATAGGTCACTCACAATCGAGGCTAAACGACAGCGAAGTCACACAGGAAGGACACTTAAATGGAAACAGGAAATTCTTTCACTATGAAACGTCAGACAAAGGTCTAAAAGACGAGATACAAGAACAGCTCCTAAGAACCGGGAGCTGCATCAGCTTTAGGAGGGCCCTCAGTTACATCTGCGAAAGTGTGACTAGACTCGCCCTTCTCCAATATTTTTACCCCCTCTGCGGCGGTTTGCGACCGTCCCTCAGAAGCTGCAGCTTCGCTGGGACCAGGGGCCGCCAAGCTCGGCGTCAGAAACATCAACATATTCATCTTCATCTTCTTCTTCAGACTCGCCATCGTCGGGATCTTCAGCACTCAGGAAAGAAAGGTCCCATTCCGGGTGCCCGTTGAATATCCTCTGTTTGCACTCTTCCATCCTATGAAGGAAATGCATCTACGCTAATAGCGTCTTGCCTCCCCTTAAGTATGGCGAGCTGCATGTTGGCCTCGGCGGCCCGTTTCTCAGCCTCTGCGACTTGGGCCCGCAGAATATATTTTGCTCCTCGAACTCGCCGGCCCGTGCCTCGAATTCTGAGCTCTTGTTGCGGCTGGACACAAGCTCGCTTTGAAGATCCCGGACCTCCAGTCCCAGCTCCGCCATCTGGAAAAAGCCGAAATAAGTCGGCACCACAAGAAACCAGTGGAAAAAGCTAAAAAATGGGGAGAAGAATGAGATCGTACCTCCTCCTCTCGTCTGGCCAACCTCTTGGCCAACTCCTCAGCCTCGCTCCTGGCTCTAGTTCTATCGGCCCCGACCAGCTCAACTCTCTCTTGCAGACTGTTGATCTTTGACTGCTTGGTTCTGATTACCTCCTGGCTTGGGTTAACTCGTTGTTCACTCGAGCTATCACCCCTTGTTGCCATTTAGCGCCCTCCTTCAAATGAGCAATCTCGCTATCGCGGCGCTTCAGTCGCTCCTCCACCTCGCCAAGCATCCTGATCAAACGACCCCTCTCGTCGGCAGCTTCCTTCCCCAGCCGGCCCATACTCTCACTATGTTCTCGTTGCATTGCCTTCACCTCCGCGGAATGCTTCGACTCGATTCTGGCCAGCTCCAAGCACGCATTGTCGTTTTTCGCCAGGAGTTCCTGCAACTCCTCCACCCTACGCTTCTGCTTGGACACCTCGGCCAGGGCGACCTGGTGTGCCGCCCTTATTCCCTTCAAGCTCCTATCAGTCATATCCATGAGCTCTTCGAACTTCTCGGACACTTTCAATCGTGATTGGAGCTCGCATTGTCCCGCCTGGCCTGAACGCTGGCCCCTATCGCCAAACTCAAATGCCAGTATATCGCCGGGAAAGCAAAACGCTCTGCAAAGGCAAAAAATGAATAAAAACCCACAATAGGGTCAATCGGGAAACATCTGTCGCACAAGAACAGTAACTCACCCGCGAGGCATAGGCCCGAGTCATCCTCATCAGGGTTGTGTTGTCAATGTCGGGAAGGAGATGATACTCTCGGCCACGCCTGCTGACCGAACGCAGCATCTACCAACTCCAAATCGGCAAATTTGTCCGCCGAAGGATCCGCGCCCGGATACAGGGCCGACCTCATCATGGCGGAAAATGCCTCCTCAATGTCAGCACCCGAGCTGCTGGGTTGGCCAACCCCACCTGAAGGACCGGCCTGGGTGGCCCCCGTCTGAGAGCCTTCAACCTCCCAGCCTCCTCCACCAAGGCCCTGGCTTGGGTTTCTTCAGATAGTTCGGCCAGCCCAAGCGCCAGCCTCCCCAAAACCTTTTTCGAAGAAGCTCCCAATGCGGAGCTCCCGCCTTGCCGCGTCTCCTCCTTCGACGTCCCTTCCTCGGTTACCACCATCTGTGTCTCCGCCATCGGACCCCCCGAGGTCCCGGCCTGTTCTACCGCTTGCATCTCCTCCGCAGGATCTCCCGAGGCCTCAGTCTGACCCGCCTCACTGCTACCATACTCCCCTGCGGAGAGACCGAGAGAAGGCTCCCCCTGAACCTCCCCAGCTGCGGCTGCCACCTCTTCCTCTCCTGTCGGAGCCGACGGCGATCCCGCGGGGACAGTAGGCTCCTCGGCGATGACCGCCTCCGCCAGATCCGTCGCTGGTTCCTCTTTCAGGGGGGCGCGGTCGGACGAACCAACGGAGCCTCGTTCGAGCTGTCTGAGATCTCTAACACGAGAGGGTCGGAGGCCATAACCTCTCTCCCCGGGCCCTCCTTCGCCCCCGGCGCTTCTGCCGTGACTGCCCCGGCGTCCGGCGGGCTTCTTGCGGAAGTATGAGCCCTTTTTTCGGGCCGGCCACTATCCGCGCCGCTACCTTCCCCCGGGCGTTTTCCTCTCTTCCTCTTAGAGAGGTTCGACAACGCCGACCTTGCGGCTGTCAGACCAGAACACACATGCTCAGGTCCGAGCACATTAATCGAGAAAAATGAACTGCACGAAAGAGACTCACCTTGCGGGTCCAGGGGGCTGAGCCCGGCTGCGAAGAGGGCCCCCTTCGATAGCAAGTCATTAGCCGAAAACACCTGCCCGTTGCGGAGGACGTCCAAGTCCTTCTCTTCCTGCGCCGACAAGGCCGGATGCGTCTCCGCATCCCTTACAACCTCCCCCCATCTCGAGGGAAGTCGGAGCCGACGTTCCCCTCCGCGATAACAAATCGACTCTTCCACCCCTTGATGGAAGAGGGCTTATCCGCGATTACGTTGAAGGATCTCCGGGGCCCGATGTAGGGCCACTCCGATTTCCTCCGGGAATCAGGTGGTAGCAGGTGCGGAAAAGGGGGAGGGTGGCGACGATCCGAATCTGGTGGCACATCGAGATGAATCCGATGATATTCCGCCAGCTGTTCGGAGCCACCATTGACGGGCTGATATTGTAGTGGGTCATGATCTCCTTCACCAGGGGGTGGAGAGGAAAACGAAGACCCGCCTTCAAACTATCTTCGTAGATGAAGACCCCAGACTCTAAGTCCCGGGTAACCCTATCTTCGGGTTCCGCGCCCGTAGGACGACATCCAGGGCAAGCCATACCACTGATGAATCCTCCCCAAGTCTTCGGCAACGATTTCTGAGGCCACGTCGTCGGGGCTCATCGCCATTGAAAGAGGTATCAAACGAAACGATAAGCGTCAAAGAAGAAGAAAGGCCAGAAATCTTCTGAAAGCAAAACGAGAAGACGCCGAGAGTATGCGCACATATATATAGCGACAATGCGCCGTCACTTCGCTTCTCCGCCAAGGAAGCCTCCCTAAAAGGTGGGGCGTCTCATCCTAGGCGTCCCGGATCGCCTCGACAAACGCCCGATCGATCGGGTTTCGTAGCGTGGCGCAATCCCACCGTCGCTCGTGAGGAGCCTTAGCTCCGAAGGTGATGGCCCTGTCGCATTAATTAGGGCATCATTGCGCAAGCTATTTAAACCAAGACGTCCCATCCAAGATGCGCCATTCGAACTGTACTCCCTACGCCCGAACCTACGCTTCGAACTAGGGAGTGGAGGGCATGTGTTGGGGGTAAAATCGTCATTGCATTAATATCCGTGCGACGGCTAAGGCTAACTCCTCCCTTTGTCTCCTCCGGGCTTCCGTAGCTTGGCCCCTCCGGGCTTCCTTGGCTCTTCCGGGCTTCCGTAGCTCGGCCCCTCCGGGCTTCCGTAGCTCGGCCCCTCCGGGCTCCGTAGCTCGGCTCTTCCGGGCTCCCGTAGCTCGGCCCTCCGGGCTTTCCGTAGCTCGGCCCTCCGGGCTTCCGTAGCTCGGCCCCTCCGGGCTTCCGTAGCTCGGCCCCTCCGGGCTTCCGTAGCTCGGCCCTCCGGGCTTCCGTAGCTCGGCCCCTCCGAGCTTCCGTAGCTCGGCCCATCCGGGCTTCCTTAGCTCGGTCCTTCCGGGCTTCCGTAGCTCGGCTTCTTCGAGCGATCCACAACCTAACACCTACCTCCGCGGAACCTGACGCGGGAGAGCCCGAGCCTACCAGAACGGCATCCTAGATAAGAAATCATGTCGGGACGTGGCCTAAAACCTATCATAACCGCCCCAGGCCTACTCAACCAGATCTCGAGACATCAAGGAGCTCTCCCAGCCGTCGATACCAGAACAAACGGGATATGGATTCTAACGGCCCCACAACGGCCTGATTCTACCCGCCTCCATATCTTAACAACCTCGAACCTTCCAGAAGATGCTCAAGACCCAGGTGACAGTCTATAAATATCATAATCGCAGATTCCCTCAGGTACGCATATCTTTGGCACACGACACGCACTCTCTCCTCTCTCCAGCAGCTCGTCGGCGCTCCTGCCCTCTGGAGCTTCCGATTGGCCGCCCCCGGAGAGGTCTCCCGAGAGATCCACCTTCTCACTGTCTGGTTGATCGTCGATTTCTTCTCCACTGACTTGAGCGTCGGAGGGTCTTCCGCGGAGGACCACCCCCAGCGTCCCTCCGCGCGTGGACTTCTTTTGCAGGTCCACCCCCCTCTTCCTGGAGATCGACCGCACCTGAGTCAGAGGACGGATTTCAGCGGCAACAAGTATATTCCTTTTAGTACTAATGATTTTGATTAAGTGTTTCAGATATTTAAATCATTAATCATTCAAAAACATAAGAAAAATCGAGCTTGGTCATGAGTCTCACTTTAAGCATCAATTTTAGCACTTAGAGTTGACTCCTACAATCAAGGAGCCAACTCCGGCATGTTTTGGCACGCATTAGCACTTTTGGCATGGACTCGAGTTGACTCCTGCAGGATCATGAGTCAACTTGATCAGAAAGATAGAGAGACCTAATTCTGTGATGAGTTTGAGTTGACTTTAATAGTAGCTCGAGTCAACTCGGTCAGTTATATAGAGACTTGCAAATTTGGCATTTAGCTCAAGTCGACTCGGGCATCAGTTCGAGTTGACTCCCGATGAACTTGAGTTGACTCCCAAAAAAGCAAGAGTCAACCTATTTATGAGCATAAATTCATTTTTTGGACAACCCACACTCGAGCCGACTCGCGACCTGTTCGAGCCAACCCGCAGCCTATTAGGAGCTGACTCCAGAACTGTTAGAGACGGCTCCAGAACCTGACATTTCTTCAACGGACTTCAACAGCTCTTTCTCCATTTGTGTAAAACCATCTTTCAACCGTTGATAACGGCTAGTAATCTCCTAAAGTAGATTTGGATGATGATTATAAGTAAAAGCCCTGGGTTGAATTTTTTTTAAAAAAAAAAAGAGGAGAAGAAAGAGAAAAATCAAAGAGAAAACATTCAAAAGTCCTAGAGTAAAAATAGAGGTTAAGGAAAATCCTAAGAATCCAAAGCTAATCTTGAGGGATTTTCATCAAATCAAAGGGAGAAGAAGAGAGCCCTAGTTCTTCCAAAGCTTCAACGTCAAAGAATCTTACAAAGCTTCAAGCACATCTTAAGGATATCAAATTAAGAAAAAAAAAAAAACTCAACTTCAAAAATTTTCTAATTGGCTCATTGTATTTCTATTTGATTACATTATTTTATTTGCTCATTTTGGAGCTTTGTTTCTATTATAACTAAACTCTTTATTACATTTGTAAGTGGATTCAATTAGAGGATTGAATCAAGAGGGTAGTTTGGCCTTGTGCAAGCTAGGAGGCTTGTGAGAGATTTTATGCTGATGATCCTATAAAAATCAGCTAGGTTCATTGTAATCCCAAGGTAAAACAACAAGTTTGAGTTGTGAGTTTGTAAAACAACTCCGCTATAATTAGGAAGATTATAGTGAGGTCCAAAAGATCCTTGGGAGTGGACGTAGGTATAGTTAACACTGAACTACTATAAAATCCTTGTATTTATCGTGCTTAACTCTTTTCTCTCCTCTCTCTTCTCTATACTCTGCTTGGATTATATGTCACTGTACTTACACTTCTTCAATCACTGCACATTAGCATTACTGGTTTAAATTAGTTTAAAATTTTTAAGGAACCCAATTCATCCCCCCCTCTTGGGTTACCATCTGGACCAATAATTTTAAATCTCATTTAAAATTTATTTTCTTATTAATTGTATGATTTTAGATCAGATCTAATGTTTTAATAAATTTAACATTTAAATCTTATCCGGTTATATTGAACTCTTCAACTAAAACAAAAATTTTGTTCGGCCTCTATGAGTATCCACGCAGGGTTGATATTCCTTCGGAGTGAGCAGATCATCAAGTGCTTATTCCCTCTGGTGAAGATGATGCAGCAAACTCTTTGCTTAATTGCCAAGAATATTCATAGCCTCTTGTCTCACGCTTTGTTTTGTCTCATTACATTTATTTTAAGGATGCATCCCCTCCCTATTTATAGACAAAAGGAGGCGTTAGAAGGGATGGTTAGATGGAGGGGTAAGAACGCTCAGGATGCCTATGCCGAGCACGAAATCCTATTCGTATGCATCAAATTCCAAGATCAAATCTTTAAATCAATTTTAAACATTTAAGTCCTTAATAATAGGGGGGTTATCATGGTGTTTTAGAAGAGAGAGGCTACGAAAGTTTATCCATACTTTTATTAGTGCATCATTTAGATGGGATGCACATATCTAGATATTCTCTCTTCTAGCTCATGGGTTTGAATCCCACTTTAACATATTTTATATTAAATGCTTATATTACTAGTTCAGAATAAAAAAATATTTTCACCTAAAGAAATCAAACCAAGAAAAGGCCCAAGCAGTTAAGGGGGAAGACTTAAGATTTTTTGCACATAAGTCATCATAGATTTGAACCCCACAACCAGCATATTTTTTTATATTTACTAGTTTAGGCCAAAAAAATATTTTCATCTAAAGATCTTCAAGGAACTTGATTCAAAACATTTAATCGAATTAATGTAAGGATCAATGTGAGGAGTCCATCCCCTATGTATGTGATCCCATATGTTCCAACTTATATGGTAGTGAGAATAATCCCTAATCAGCATTACGGTTATACCGAAACTCCTTTTGGTGGGTCGAAACAATTTTGACTCTACTCAAACTTGGAATCAACGACCCTAATCGATTCTAGTGAGCTTCTTACTATCCACTAGTGATGTCTAGCAACATGTAATGGCAAGGCAGTAGGTTAGAAGAAGGAACCCTAATATAGTTGCCATGTATTATAGTTCTTCTATCAATAGTTCCGACAGGATGCTAGGTCAAGGATAACTTGTCAAACCCTCAGCACCGGTCATATGAAATATTTATTTGACTTGAGTTTAACTTGTGATTACTCATGAAAACTCTTTTTATTATCACCTGCCGTGGCCATGAACTCATGAACACAGTCTCATACACAGCATAGGACTTCTTCCTTTCTACTAGGGCTGATAAATTTCTAACGAATACTTCCTATTCCTACATTAAGATCACTGCAGCTAACGCACATAACAAGGCTCTTGATGCCTAAGAGGTTTAAGTTAATATGTAGTCAAACTATAATAGCCCTAAAGTGACTAGCCAAAGTACCATAGGTAGAGGACCCCTTACACTACTACAACTCTGAGAGTCACTGACGAATGAGTAGACATCCTACTGACTTTTCGTATGGTCATGCTGGTATCGATATCTTACATCTACCATCATTCTTATCTTAATAACTCATACCACATACAAAATACTCGTATCAAGGCAATTCATGCTCTAATCTCATCGGATCTATCATCATTCTCATGATTGATTAATTGATTGGGAGCATTTTAGGAGTTAATCTATTATGATATGTGTCTCCAATTTTTAACCCTTGAAAATATATATCATTGACCATCAACCTCATACACGATATATGACACATCAACATATATATATATATATAAATTATCTAATAAAATTTATTTATTAATAATGATGATTATGTATGAAATAAGTCCTGAATAAAATACAATATGCAAGCCAACAACTAGCTTTCCAGGGCACTCATCTAACACAAACCACCGTAATCGATTTTCTCTCATTTTATCTTCAATTGGGGTTACTCCTATTATTTCTCTTATATGTTGTTTCTAATTCTATCTTTTAAAGTTCTATCACACATCCATCTTAACATGCGCATTTCTATTACACTTAATTATTCATATATTGTTTCAATGTGATACATTGATCATACAATACTTTCGAAGCACTTTTCTACTTAATCCATCATGCTTTAACTCTATAATTTACATCTTCACCTATTTCACCTTCTTACTCGATAATTGATCCTAAATACCTAAATTTGTTACTCCTTGGTATCTCTTGACTTTCAATCTTCACTATTTTTTTATTTATATTTCTACTTTCACTAAAATTACATTTCATGTATTCAATTTTAGTTCTACTAATCTTAAAACTTTTAGATTATAAAGCATCTCTCCAAATCTCTAACTTAACATTAACTTTAGATTTAGTTTCATCATCAATACTATATTATCTGCAAATAATATACACCATGAGATATCATTTTGAATATATTTGGTTAATTCATCCATAACTAATACAAAAAGATATGGACTTAAGCAGATCCTTGATGTAAACTTACAGTAATTGAAAACTTACTAGTTTCTTCTATTGTTGTTTTAACAATGATTATTGAGTTCAGATATGTGCGCTTTGTAAATTTATGATATATATATATATATATATGTCACGATGCCCATTTTCTAAAAATGTTTTTATTACGTACATCGCTTGTGAACATGTTCCAATTTCTTTTCAATAGTTTAATCGAAACTAAGGGAGATGCAAGAATGGGATCTGTCTGCAACAACATGCATGAATGTAATACTATGTAAAACTAGCCATTTTTAAATTAGCCATAAGGGACCATTTTGTTCATGCTAATATACAAAAATAATCTACATATAAATTATCATATTTAAAAATTAGATATGATAATTTAAGTGATGATTTTTTATTCCTGCTAATCTAAAATTACCATATATTATGGTAATCCAATTCCCATTTGAAATATAGGTACTTAAATTATTCTTTTGACTTTTAAATAAATATTTAATAATAATTAAACTAATTATATATCTAATTTATACCAGATAATATTTTTATTATTTAATATTATATTTATATTTAATATTAGATATATAGTACAATATATAATATTTTAAACACTATTATATATTGATATAATAATATGTAGATATTAAATTTTAAATTGTTAATATTTATGACTTCCTTGCATGTTAAATTATTATATAATATATTAATAATATATTATATCTTATATATATATATATTATATATATTATATGATGATATTTAATAATATTAATATTTAATATTTATAATATTTAAATATATATAACAATTTTAAAATTAATTTATAAAGAATCTTAATTTTTATCAAAATATTTTGTATTTTACAAAAAGAATCAAAAACTACTTAAAAGATAAAAAAGATTCTAATAAAATTTCATTTTCTTTTTTGACTTTTTCCTTTTTTTCATGCCATCTTCATCTCTCTTTCTTTCCTTCATTCATTTTTCTTTCTTATCTCTTTCTTTTCCTTTGCATAGATAGTTAAATTTTGATGTCTTACCCCATCTTAGACCTTTTTTCTATGCAAATGAGATGGAACAATCAAAACATATCTCACCTCATGGAGACTTAAAAATCTTAATTTGTGTTGGAATCAAACTATTATATACTATAGTTTTGAAAAGCAACCGATGAGTCTATTGGCATGGTTGAGCAGAAGACATAACTTAGCTAACTTTAGTAATTCATCTATTTTTGTTTTACTATATTGCAAGAAGTTTAAGGATTATTTTGAATCCTGCAAATGAAATTATAGTGCAACTTAAGTTATAATATAATTGAGTTGCATATAACTAATTAAATTATATTATAATTAAATAAATATTATGTGAAATGTTGTAGCTATAAGATTCACATAGCTATTTGTATTATCACAAATATTTTTTTGTAATAATAATAATATTATATTATTATATACTAAATATTATAATGTGATAATTATAATAATATACTTACAATATATTATAATATGTATATTATTATTAGTTAATAATTGTATTATTATATGTTATTAAAAATTATAATTAACATTGTTTTGATAAAAAAATTATAATATTATGATATTTTATTACAGTAATACTACAAAATTATAGCATAATATAATATTATGATATTATTTTATAATTCTTATAATATAACAATGATAATAATATGGATTATTGTACTATTACAATGTAGTATTTTTATTATTAGTTAACAATTATATTATAATGTATTCTTAGTAAGTATAATATCATTATTCTAATTATAAAATATTACAACTTATGATATATTATTATAATAATATTACACAATTATAATATAATAATATATTAAAATAAATATCATATTAGTAATTAATAATATTTCTATAATACTATTCATAATTATATTAGATATATTATTATAGTACCATTACATAATCATAACATAATATAATATAATAATATTGTTATATTATACTATGATCATTATAATATAATAATGATAACAATATACCATTATTATAATATATATTTGAAAACTATAATATCATTGTTATAATAATATAATGTTGTATATTATATATATTATTATAGTAATATTAAAAATCATATTATAGTGTTTTATAATAATATTGTATTGGCATAGTATATTATAGCAATATTTTCATATAACATTTATTATATTATATTATGATATAATTTCTCTACTATATTATTTTATGTATATCATATTATATTACTATAATTATATTATAATATTAAATTTAATCATTGTTTTGTTTCAAAATT
Source organism: Calamus simplicifolius (assembly GCA_900491605.1). Taxonomy (NCBI): domain Eukaryota; kingdom Viridiplantae; phylum Streptophyta; class Magnoliopsida; order Arecales; family Arecaceae; genus Calamus; species Calamus simplicifolius. The sequence continues at coordinate 447,517 of UESW01001410.1, forward strand.
ATGAGTTGATTATTTGTTAATTGATCTATAATCAATTTAATTATTCGTAGGCTTTCATATTTTTAAATCATATTTACGGTCTAAGTACAATTTAGCACAGAGTATATAGTTAAATTACAACATCAACATCGAACACAGATGGATTAGATGCACTGTAGCTTAAATGCAGTACAGCATTAATTCCAAGGCTTCAAATAGTCCCTTACAGCAATAGAGACATGGTAAAGCCAATCTTTCATCATGATAAATTATGACATGATATATAATTCATGCATGACTTGTATTTGCATCTATTAAAATAAATATGAATTCTTAATATCTGATTCATGTACGTATAGTATTGATACGGCTGACGGTTTCCCCGGGGTAGTATTATCTTCCGCACGACTTTCGAAAGCAATGATGTGACAACGTAACCCAAGCCACCAGCGTCGGCCCCCAGCGTCGGTCCCCAGTCGTCAGCGTCGGCCCTCAGCGTCGGTCGGCCCTCAGCGTCGGCCCTCAGCGTCGGCCCTCAGCGTCGGCCCCAAAAGATCACTATGCGTTGGCACCAGTGGCCAAGACCCCGCGATTTAAGGTCTACTGCCGAACGGTCTGTTTACCTAAATCGCGGGCAGGTCTCAGCCCGATCAACAGTTACCGCTATAAGCGGCCCCCTATCCCGCATCAGTCCAACAACTTACCGTTCGATGAAGCAGATTCGACGGTTCCAACAGGCCAAGATATACGGGATTCCCAACAGGTATAAAGGGAGGACCCGAGCTCCATTGAGGGAGGACTCTCTCTCTCTGAAAAACTTCCACTAGAATAAGAAAAAGATTAAGATTCCTGTTCGACGACTCACTAACTTGGGCGTCGGAGGGTCCCCGCCGGAACTACCGGCCCGGGACTTTTTGCAGGCTCCAGGAGGAAGACGGTGATCTCTCTGCACACCCGGTGACCCTAATCCGTCCGACGTTCATCACACGTGATTCGCCCGCAACAGATTGGCGCGCCAGGAAGGGGGGGACGGGGGGCAGGACGCAGACTATCCCCCGAAATCTCTCCAACTTTGCAAAGGAAGCGATGGTGACCACGCGAGCACAGAGGCTTCCTCTAGTCAGGCAGCCGGGCCCATCCCGCGAGTGGAGCATTCGGAAGCCAACCCTCATGCTCCACCCCGTGCGCCAACGAGCCAACCTGACCGGCTTGATGATCTGGCCCATCAGGTCCAGGATCTGACGACGATGGTCCGAGGGCTGCAAGAGCGCTATGTGGCTGCTGTAACTCAACCCCCGGAAACGGGCGAGGGGTGCGAGGAACAGTACAGTCTCACCAAGGAGGGACCCCACCTGAGGTCTCTCACCGCTCACCTCCCGAACCTCATCGTCAAGGGACCTCGAAGCGACGACGGTCTCCTTCCGTCACTCCCGTCGCCCCCACCACCGACCGGAAGAAAAGGAGTCCAGGCGGGCGCCTACCTTGCGCCGTCGATCCTCTTCTTCCGACTCTCCCAAGGGACTTCAAGGCGACGACGGTCTCCTTCCCGTCGCTCTAGTCGCCCCCACCACCGACCGGAAGAAAAAGAGTCTAAGCGGGCACATTCTTTACGCCGGCGATCTTCTTCTTCCGACTCATCTCGAGGTAACATGCCTCGGAGAACCACTCGACGAGCCGAGCAAAGGCTTGACGAGTACCATCGGCGGTTGGACGAACTCAGCCGTCAGATCGCCGATCCCTATGCAGCGGAGTACGAACGTCGCCCTCCGCTTTCTCGTCATATCATGAAGGAACCGGTCCCCCCCCGGTTTCGTCTCCCTCAACTGGATCCATATGATGGAACGACGGACCCCCTGGACCATCTGGAGAGCTACAAGGTCCTCATGCAGGTCCAGGGAGCGACGGATTCCTTATTATGCGTCGCCTTCCCGGCTACGCTCCGTAAGGCGGCACGCGCGTGGTACTCCCGTCTACTTCCACGCAGCATCAACTCCTTCCGACAACTCGAGCGGTCTTTCCTGGCTCATTTTGATGCCTGTCGAAAGATCCCACGAGTTGCCGATAGCCTCTTTGCTGTCCAGCAGAAAAGTGGCGAGACCTTAAAGGATTTCGTCGCTCGATTTAAGGAGGCTGCGCTGGAGGTGTACAACCTGGAAGACTCTGTCGCCACCTTGGCCCTGAAGAGAGGACTTCGCCCGTCCAGATTCGCCTACTCTCTGGATAAGAAGCCTCCGCGTTCCTACGCCGAGCTTCTGAACCGGGCACAGAAATACATCCGCGCTGACGAGGCAGATTCTTCCCGGAGAGACATTGACAAGAACCCCGGCAACAAACCGCCACCTTCCGATCGCACGGGTGCGCAACCTAGGAAGCCTGAGCCTCCACGACGCCCGGATCGCCGGCCACAAGCGCTGGTTCCTAAAGAGCATTTCACTCCCCTCATGGCCCCCATCTCCCACATCCTACTGGAGATCGAGGAGGAACCATATTTCAAGCGACCGGCTCCCTTGAAGTCGGAGCCCCCCGCAACAAGGAGTTTTACTGTCGATACCATCGGGACTACGGTCACGACACCGAAGACTGCCGCAATTTGAAAAAGGCCATCGAAGAGCTGGTTCAGCAGGGCCACCTGGGCAAGTTTGTTCGAAGGGGGAACCTCCCCGCGGTGGGCCCCATGGCGCCCCCAGGTCATCCGGCGGGCGTGGATAATGCCCCGACTGAAAAAACCATAGCTATGATCTCTTGGGGAGCGGAGGGCGGTTCGAAAAGGCCGCGCGAGGGAATAGACTCTGTAATACCTTTTTTCGGAAAGGACCTAGAAGGGGTAGTTAACAAACACGACGACAGCGTCGTAGTTTCTATGACTATAGCTAAGCACCCTGTAAAAAGAATTTTAATTGATAGTGGAAGCTCTGTGGATGTCTTGAGTTACGAGGCTTTTGTTCGGATGAACTTATCAAGGTCCTTGCTTCAACCTGTCGCCACACCACTAATGGGCTTCACGGGAGACTCAGTGAACGTCGAAGGCGAAATTGCTCTCCCGGTCACGGCTGGAACTCCTCCGTGTCAGAGTACAGTGGTTGTAAACTTCCTGGTGGTCCGGGTCCCGCTGGCGTATAACGCCATCTTGGGAAGACCGGGGCTGAACTTGCTGGATGCCGTGATCTCCACCAAGAGACTGTTAGTAAGGTTCCCTACCAATGAAGGGATCGGAGAAATGAAGGGAGAGCAAAGCCCGTTGCCGCCCTGTTATCATCTGACGCCCAGCCCGCTGAGTGCAGAGTCGGCAACGGCCTCTGAGTCGCTCGATCCTAGGGAGTTGGGGAGAAGGGGGGAGCCGGCAGAGCATCTTCTAACCCTCCCCTTGGACGATAACCCGGCAAGGACTGTTCAGCTGGGGGCATCACTCCCGGAAGAGACACGTCGTCAACTCCTCGCATTCCTGCGGGCCAACACTGATGTCTTTGCATGGTCTTCCTCCGACATGCCAGGCGTCCCTGAAGAAGTAATTACCCATCGGCTCAACCTCAAGCCAGAGTGTCGGCCAGTCCGACAAAAGAAGAGAAACTTCGCTCCGGACAGACAGAAAGCTATCGACGAGGAAATCCGTAAGCTTATGGCTGCGGGCCACGTTCGAGAAGTTCACTACCCTGAATGGCTAGCTAATGTGGTGTTAGTCCGCAAGGCCAACGGGAGCTGGAGAATGTGTGTGGATTTCACCGACCTCAACAAGGCATGCCCCAAAGATAGCTTTCCACTACCTCGAATCGATCAATTGGTGGATGCTACCTCCGGCCATGAAGTCCTCAGTTTCATGGATGCATTCTCCGGATACAACCAGATCCGGATGAACCCGGAGGATGAGGAAGCTACTTCCTTCATAACCGAAAAGGGTCTATATTGCTACAAGGTGATGCCGTTCGGATTAAAAAATGCGGGGGCTACTTACCAGAGGCTGATGAACAAAGTCTTCGAAGGAAGATAGGGCGTAATATGGAGGTGTATGTGGATGACATGCTGACAAAAGCGTTCGTGCCCTTGACCACATCACGGATCTGGCAGAAACTTTTGACAACCTTCGTCGATATCAGATGAAGCTGAACCCTCGCAAGTGTGCATTCGGAGTAACAGCGGGGAAGTTCTTGGGCTTCATGGTGACCCGGAGAGGAATTGAAGCCAACCCGGACAAAGTCCAAGCCATCTTGGACATGAGGCCTCCCGTCAACAAGAAGGAAGTACAACGCCTGACGGGAAGAATAGCCGCCCTAAGCCGCTTCCTATCCAAGTCTGCGGAAAGGTGTTTACCCTTCTTCAAGGCGCTTCGCAGAATCAATAAGTTCGAGTGGACCAAAGAATGCCAGGAGGCGTTCGAAGGGTTAAAGACGTTCCTATCCACCCCGCCACTGCTAGCCAAGCCGACGGGCGGAGAGGAGCTCCTTCTATACCTGTCGGCCTCTCCTGAGGCTGTCAGCTCCGTGCTAGCCCGGGTGGACATTGATGGCACACAGAGGCCAGTATACTATACAAGTAAGGTGCTTCATGATGCTGAGACTCGATACTCAAACATGGAAAAGATCATCTTTGCGTTAATCGTGTCAGCCCAGCGTCTGCGGCCATACTTCCAAGCCCACCCGATCGCAGTAATCACTGACCAGCCTCTGAAGACAATTCTAGCTCGCCCTGATACTTCTGGCCGGCTGGCCAGGTGGGCCCTCAAGCTGGGGGAGTTTGATTTATCTTTCCGTCCTCGCTCGGCCATGAAGTCTCAAGTCTTGGCAGATTTCTTGGTCGAATGTACTGGGGAACCGAGTTATCCAAAGAACTTCCGGCGGACACTCAACCCTTGGAAGCTAGTGACGATGAGTGGGTCCTTCACGTAGATGGGGCGTCGAACTCCCAAGGGAGCGGAGCAGGCCTCATCTTGGCTAACCCGGATGGTGTGGTTACTGAGTGCGCACTTCGCTTCCTCTTCCCTGCCACTAATAACCAGGCGGAATATGAGGCTTTGTTATCCGGAGTAAGACTGGCTCGGGAACTGGGGGTGAAACGCCTTAGAGCTTTTACCGACTCCCAATTGGTTGCTGGCCAGATCACCAAGGAGTACGAGGCAAAGGATCCTATCATGGCCCGTTATTTGGATGCGGTGTTCTCAATGACCTCTCCATTTACTCACTTCAGCGTCAGCTACATTCCTCGACAAGAGAATGCTAGAGCTGACGCCTATCCCACCTCGCTGCCTCAGCTGATGGGATGTTGGGAAAAGCTTACGTGGAGCACTTAGAAGCCCCAAGCATTGATGCACCAATGGAAACTTTACCAGTGGACAGGAGCCTTCCTGGATGGACGCCTATGTTCAATACCTTTCCGAAGGTATCCTCCCCGAAGACCCTGCTGAAGCCAGGAAGCTTAAGAGACGGGTCCCGAAGTTCTTCCTTATGGAAGGAAGGCTCTACCGAAGGTCATTCTCGTACCCCATCCTCAGGTGCGTCGGTCCTACCGACGCCAATTATATTTTGCGAGAGATACACGAGGGGATATGCGGAAGCCATCTGGGGGGCAGGGCTCTGGCATATAAAGCTCTACGTCAAGGGTATTACTGGTTGACGATGAAAGAAGACGCATCTGAACTTGTTAAAAAGTGTGACAGCTGCCAGCGTCACGCCAACGTTCAACATCTACCTGCGTCCCAGCTAACCCCTCGCTGCACCGTGGCCCTTCGCGCAGTGGGGCATGGACATCCTAGGACCTTTCCCCCCTGCCTCCGGACAACGTAAGTTCCTAGTCGTAGCCGTCGATCACTTCACTAAGTGGATCGAGGCGGAAGCTCTTGCTAAGATCACGGAAGCCAAAGTGAGGTCTTTCTTCTGGAAATCTGTGGTGTGTCGGTTTGGGTTACCACACACCCTGGTTACAGATAACGGCCGACAGTTTGATAACACGACCTTCCGAGAATTCTGCGAGGGCCTAGGAATCCGTCACCGATTCACCTCCGTAGGGCATCCCCAAACCAACGGTGCAGCTGAGGTGACCAATCGCATCATTCTACAGGGGCTCCGGGCTCGGCTAGATAGCTATAAAGGGCGCTGGGTGGAAGAACTTTCCAGTGTGCTGTGGGCCTACCATACTACGCCGCGAGCACCCACAGGGGAAACTCCCTTCAGCCTGGTCTTTGGGACCGAGGCGGTCATCCCGTAGAGATAGGGGCTCCCAGTCCCCGGACGGAGTTATACCACGAAGAAAGCAACTCCAACAAGCTGAGAGCTGATCTGGATTTGGTGGAAGAATTGCGGGATCAAGCGCATCTTCGGATGGCAGCATTCCGTCAGCGCGTGGCCAAACACTACAACTCTCGGTGCGGCCCAAGACATTCCGGCCGGGAGACCTGGTCCTACGAAGAGCTGAAATATCAAAGCCAACGGAAGGGGGCAAGCTGGCACCAAAATGGGAAGGACCATACCGCGTCAAAGAGGTACTCCATCATGGAGCATATAAAATTGAAGAGCTGGACGGGAAGCTGCTCCCTCGAACTTGGAATGCCGACAATTTGCGACGGTACTATCAATAGAATTCTATTGTTATTAATTTGAATCTGTCTGATGCATGAATAATAGACCTTCTTATTTTCTAATGAGTATGTTCAGTCAAAGACCAACTCCGCGTTGGCACCGGCGCCCAGCGTCGGCATCAAAAGACCGGATCCGCTCCGGCACTCAAAGACCAACTCCGCGTTGGCACCGGCGCCCAGCGTCGGCATCAAAGACCGGATCCGCTCCGGCACTCAAAGACCAACTCCGCGTTGTCGGCATAAAAGACCGGATCCGCTCCGGCACTCAAAGACCAACTCCGCGTTGGCACCGGCGCCCAGTCGGCATCAAAAGACCGGATCCGCTCCGGCACTCAAAGACCAAACCGGCGCCCAGCGCCGGCATCAAAGACCGGATCCGCTCCGGCACTCAAAGACCAACTCCGCGTTGGCACCGGCGCCCACGGCCAAAAGACCGGATCCGCTCCGGCACTCAAAGACCAACTCCGCGTTCACCATCAAAAGACCGGATCCGCTCCGGCACTCAAAGACCAACTCCGCGTTGGCACCGGCGCCCAGCGTCGGCATCAAAAGACCGGATCCGCTCCGGCACTCAAAGACCAACTCCGCGTTGGCACCGGCGCCCACCAAAAGACCGATCCGCTCCGGCACTCAAAGACCAACTCCGCGTTTCGGCATCAAAAGACCGGATCCGCTCCGGCACTCAAAGACCAACTCCGCGTTCGTCGGCATCAAAGACCGGATCCGCTCCGGCACTCAAAGACCAACTCCGCGTTGGCACCGGCGCCCAGCGCCGGCATCAAAAGACCGGATCCGCTCCGGCACTCAAAGACCAACTCCGCGTTGGCACCGGCGCCCAGCGCCGGCATCAAAAGACCGGATCCGCTCCGGCACTCAAAGACCAACTCCGCGTTGGCACCGGCGCCCGTCGGCATCAAAAGACCGGATCCGCTCCGGCACTCAAAGACCAACTCCGCGTTGGCACCGGCGCCCAGCATCGGCATCAAAGACCGGATCCGCTCCGGCACTCAAAGACCAACTCCGCGTTGGCACCGGCGCCCAGCGTCGGCATCAAAAGACCGGATCCGCTCCGGCACTCAAAGACCAACTCCGCGTTGGCACCGGCGCCCAGCGCCGGCAATCAAAAGACCGGATCCGCTCCGGCACTCAAAGACCAACTCCGCGTTGGCACCGGCGCCCAGCGTCGGCATCAAAAGACCGGATCCGCTCCGGCACTCAAAGACCAACTCCGCCTTGGCACCGGCGCCCAGCATCGGCATCAAAAGACCGGATCCGCTCCGGCACTCAAAGACCAACTCCGCGTTGGCACCGGCGCCCAGCGTCGGCATCAAAAGACCGGATCCGCTCCGGCACTCAAAGACCAACTCCGCGTTGGCACCGGCGCCCAGCGTCGGCATCAAAAGACCGGATCCGCTCCGGCACTCAAAGACCAACTCCGCGTTGGCACCGGCGCCCAGCGTCGGCAATCAAAAGACCGGATCCGCTCCGGCACTCAAAGACCAACTCCGCGTTGGCACCGGCGCCCAGCGTCGGCGGTTCCGCTCCGGCACTCAAAGACCAACTCCGCGTTGGCGTCCAAGACCGGCGCCTAGCGTCAGCCGTAGAGATCGACTGGGTTGGCACCAAGGACCGCCTAACATCGGCCTTGTCAATGCTGAGGACAGCATCATAGCCCACGGTCCTATCTAACGTAATCTACTATGCATTACTATCCACTAACAGTCCACAGCGGTTTGAACAAAGGAAGCTCAAGAAATTAAACATATTCATTGATGACGAAGTTTACAAAATTGCCAACAGAGAAACAAAAAGCAGCTAATGGGCATCCGAAGGCGGGGTGCCATCCTCAGGGACGTCGTCAGGCTGCAGCCCTCAATATCTTCCAAGTCGTAAAGCTCCTGTATTTTCTTTTTGCAATCTTGGAAGCCGACGTCATAAGCTAACGCCGCTGAATCAGCTACCTCGTCATCGAAAGCCTCGGATTTTTTGTAATCCTCTATGGCTTGGCCCCCTTCTCTTCCGCCTCGGTGGCTCTTCTCTGGGCCTCCGCCACTGCCGCCTCCAGGTCCGCGATTTTCATTACGTGTTGGCGGGTGGCTTCCTTAGCCGCATTGATCTCGGCAGAGGCGGAGCTCATCTGAGTCCTTAGGACGCATACCTCCTGCTCTGCTGCCATCAGTTTCTCTTCGGCCACCGTCAGTTTCCCCTCGGCCGCTTTTTGCTTCTCCTCCGCCACCTGAGCGTTATCCAGCTCATGGGCAGCACGGCGCTGGGCAACTTCCAGCGCGTATTCAGCTTTTTCGGCTCTAAGCCGAGTAGCCTCTACTCGCCCATCAGGGTGGCCCGGGTGTCCTCTAGGGCCATCGCCGACTTCTCAGCTTTTGCTTGAAGGAGACCATCTCCTCCCGTGCTTGCTCAAGGGCGGTGTCGCTCAAAGTCCAGATGTCTTTGAGGGCAACCAGGGAGTTCAAGGCCTAAAAAAAAAAAAAAAAAATGTGATAATATGATATCCAGGAAAAAGGGAAAAGAAAGAAAATAAGTGGCACAAAAACTCACCCAGAGGTGAGCCACCGAAGCTTCACGAAAGAAGGCCCCGCTCTTCCGACTTCGGAGATATCCTTGCATCTCCTCCACTGAAGCCTCCTCTATAACACGCATAGCCCAGCGGCTATGATTCGCCAGCAGTGACTGGAAAGAAGGATCGATAGTCCTCCCTTCCCTGGATGACGGGCCCGCGGAAGTCGATTCTGCCTCAGAACCTGCCGTCCCCGGCCCTTTAGGGTAGAGGCGCTTCAACTGGGGGCAAGGCCGCGGCGGGAGCCGCTGCTGTTGCCACCGGAGCTTCACCCGCCTCTGTAGGCGCGGGAGACGGTATCTTCCCCTCGGGAGATAAATCAAGTAAAATAATTGGAGCCGGGGCTGGAGATTCTTCTGCCGGCGGGCTTCGCTCCACCTCCTTGCCAGCCTTGGCCTGTGCCGTGTCTTCCAGGACGGGTTCTTCGACTCGGGGTCGATTGCCTCACCTATGCACACGGGCCCCACTGCTTTGGATTCTGGGGCATGGACTATTTTAGCGACGGCCCTTTTGGGGCCGCCCTTCTTCGGGACTTGACACGTGGGGGCTTCACGGCCATAGCTCCTCCAGTGTCGGCCATCCCAGCTCCGGTCTCTCTGCCACTAACCCTCCCAGCGTCGGCCCTCCTGGGAACCTTAGTGGCAGCCCTCCCTTCAGCGGGGATACAGTCCCCGTGGCCTTCCTCTTTTTAGCGGCCACCTGCCTGAGCTTGTGCGGTGACGGCGCCATCCCTACGCAAGCAAGGGATAGTTAAAAAAAAAAAAAAAAAAAAAAAAAGGGAGAAGAGGGAGAGAGAGAAAACAGAGAAGGGAGGCAAGTGGACTGATGCTCACCCCTTGAGGGAATTAAGCCGGCGCGCTGAAGGTTCTCTTCGGCTAACAGCTTATTGCACTTAGGAATCTCAGCAGTCAGGAGCTGCCCAAATGCCATCTGGTCCCGTGGAAGGATGGAGGCATCCCTGTTGGCATCGATATTGGGTACCCCCCCCAGCTTCCGGACCCCGCTAATGTCCGCGAAAAAGAACTTATCCTTCCATCCCTTAACGGAGGAAGGAAGGCACAACCTAAGGATCCTATTAGATCTAGGGGTAAAAGACCACCAATGTAAAAGGGGGTGCTAACCTTACCGCAATGATGTCGTCCGCCTTTTCGTAACACTGCCCGAGGAAAAATCTTCCCTAATCCCAACAAAAGCAAGATGACCGTGGAAACCGGCCCCCTAGAAGACATTCACACCCCCTTTCGTAGGTAAGTAAACGCTCACCAATCTCAGGGGTGGGGGGGCATATGATACGGCTGACGGTTTCCCCGGGTGTATTATCTTCCGCACGACTTTCGAAAGCAATGATGTGACAACGTAACCCAAAGCCACCAGCGTCGGCCCCCAGCGTCGGTCCCCAGCGTCAGCCTTCAGCGTCGGCCCTCAGCGTCGGCCCTCAGCGTCGGCCCTCAGCGTCGGCCCCAAAAGATCACTATGCGTTGGCACCAGTGGCCAAGACCCCGCGATTTAAGGTCTACTGCCGAACAGTCTGTTTACCTAAATCGCGGGCAGGTCTCAGCCCGATCAACAGTTACCGCTATAAGCGGCCCCCTATCCCGCATCAGTCCAACAACTTACCGTTCGATGAAGCAGATTCGACGGTTCCAACAGGCCAAGATATACGGGATTCCCAACAGGTATAAAGGGAGGACCCGAGCTCCATTGAGCGGAGGACTCTCTCTCTCTGAAAAACTTCCACTAGAATAAGAAAAAGATTAAGATTCCTGTTCGACGACTCACTAACTTGGGCGTCGGAGGGTCCCCGCCGGAACTACCGGCCCGGGACTTTTTGCAGGCTCCAGGAGGAAGACGGTGATCTCGCTGCACACCCGTGACCCTAATCCGTCGACGTTCATCACACGTGATTCGCCCGCAACAAGTATAAATATGAATATTAATTTTCATATCCATTTAATATCCATATGTGTACTGATATCCATCAAAAAAAAAAAAGGGGCATATATATGGATATAATCTTGGTTCGCCGCTATGAATCATTGTGGCTTCACTAAGTTGATTGCCGGCGGGGATGCAGTTTGTTTAAAATGAAATATCATAGTACCTAAAATGAAAAAGAGAAGAAAACAAAAGAAATGTCGCTAA
>UESW01001410.1:459984-472933 GCA_900491605.1 Calamus simplicifolius
CACCTGGGCAAGTTTGTTCGAAGGGGGAACCTCCCCGCGGTGGGCCCCATGGCGCCCCCAAGTCATCCGGCGGGCGTGGATAATGCCCCGACTGAAAAAACCATAGCTATGATCTCTTGGGAGCGGAGGGCGGTTCGAAAAGGCCGCGCGAGGGAATAGACTCTGTAATACCTTTTTTCGGAAAGGACCTAGAAGGGGTAGTTAACAAACACGACGACAGCGTCGTAGTTTCTATGACTATAGCTAAGCACCCTGTAAAAAGAATTTTAATTGATAGTGGAAGCTCTGTGGATGTCTTGAGTTACGAGGCTTTTGTTCGGATGAACTTATCAAGGTCCTTGCTTCAACCTGTCACCACACCACTAATGGGCTTCACGGGAGACTCAGTGAACGTCGAAGGCGAAATTGCTCTCCCGGTCACGGCTGGAACTCCTCCGTGTCAGAGTACAGTGGTTGTAAACTTCCTGGTGGTCCGGGTCCCGCTGGCGTATAACGCCATCTTGGGAAGACCGGGGCTGAACTTGCTGGATGCCGTGATCTCCACCAAGAGACTGTTAGTAAGGTTCCCTACCAATGAAGGGATCGGAGAAATGAAGGGAGAGCAAAACCCGTTGCCGCCCTGTTATCATCTGACGCCCAGCCCGCTGAGTGCAGAGTCGGCAACGGCCTCTGAGTCGCTCGATCCTAGGGAGTTGGGGAGAAGGGGGGAGCCGGCAGAGCATCTTCTAACCCTCCCCTTGGACGATAACCCGGCAAGGACTGTTCAGCTGGGGGCATCACTCCCGGAAGAGACACGTCGTCAACTCCTCGCATTCCTGCGGGCCAACACTGATGTCTTTGCATGGTCTTCCTCCGACATGCCAGGCGTCCCTGAAGAAGTAATTACCCATCGGCTCAACCTCAAGCCAGAGTGTCGGCCAGTCCGACAAAAGAAGAGAAACTTCGCTCCGGACAGACAGAAAGCTATCGACGAGGAAATCCGTAAGCTTATGGCTGCGGGCCACGTTCGAGAAGTTCATTACCCTGAATGGCTAGCTAATGTGGTGTTAGTCCGCAAGGCCAACGGGAGCTGGAGAATGTGTGTGGATTTCACCGACCTCAACAAGGCATGCCCCAAAGATAGCTTTCCACTACCTCGAATCGATCAATTGGTGGATGCTACCTCCGGCCATGAAGTCCTCAGCTTCATGGATGCATTCTCCGGATACAACCAGATCCGGATGAACCCGGAGGATGAGGAAGCTACTTCCTTCATAACCGAAAAGGGTCTATATTGCTACAAGGTGATGCCGTTCGGATTAAAAAATGCGGGGGCTACTTACCAGAGGCTGATGAACAAAGTCTTCGAAGGACAGATAGGGCGTAATATGGAGGTGTATGTGGATGACATGCTGACAAAAAGCGTTCGTGCCCTTGACCACATCACGGATCTGGCAGAAACTTTTGACAACCTTCGTCGATATCAGATGAAGCTGAACCCTCGCAAGTGTGCATTCGGAGTAACAGCGGGGAAGTTCTTGGGCTTCATGGTGACCCGGAGAGGAATTGAAGCCAACCCGGACAAAGTCCAAGCCATCTTGGACATGAGGCCTCCCGTCAACAAGAAGGAAGTACAACGCCTGACGGGAAGAATAGCCGCCCTAAGCCGCTTCCTATCCAAGTCTGCGGAAAGGTGTTTACCTTTCTTCAAGGCGCTTCGCAGAATCAATAAGTTCGAGTGGACCAAAGAATGCCAGGAGGCGTTCGAAGGGTTAAAGACGTTCCTATCCACCCCGCCGCTGCTAGCCAAGCCGACGGGCGGAGAGGAGCTCCTTCTATACCTGTCGGCCTCTCCTGAGGCTGTCAGCTCCGTGCTAGCCCGGGTGGACATTGATGGCACACAGAGGCCAGTATACTATACAAGTAAGGTGCTTCATGATGCTGAGATTCGATACTCAAACATGGAAAAGATCATCTTTGCGTTAATCGTGTCAGCCCAGCGTCTGCGGCCATACTTCCAAGCCCACCCGATCGCAGTAATCACTGACCAGCCTCTAAAGACAATTCTAGCTCGCCCTGATACTTCTGGTCGGCTGGCCAGGTGGGCCCTCAAGCTGGGGGAGTTTGATTTATCTTTCCGTCCTCGCTCGGCCATGAAGTCTCAAGTCTTGGCAGATTTCTTGGTCGAATGTACTGGGGAACCGAGTTATCCAAAGAACTTCCGGCGGACACTCAACCCTTGGAAGCCAGTGACGATGAGTGGGTCCTTCATGTAGATGGGGCGTCGAACTCCCAAGGGAGCGGAGCAGGCCTCATCTTGGCTAACCCGGATGGTGTGGTTACTGAGTGCGCACTTCGCTTCCTCTTCCCTGCCACTAATAACCAGGCGGAATATGAGGCTTTGTTATCCGGAGTAAGACTGGCTCGGGAACTGGGGGTGAAACGCCTTAGAGCTTTTACCGACTCCCAATTGGTTGCTGGCCAGATCACCAAGGAGTACGAGGCAAAGGATCCTATCATGGCCCGTTATTTGGATGCGGTGTTCTCAATGACCTCTCCATTTACTCACTTCAGCGTCAGCTACATTCCTCGACAAGAGAATGCTAGAGCTGACGCTCTATCCCACCTCGCTGCCTCAGCTGATGGGATGTTGGGAAAAGCTTACGTGGAGCACTTAGAAGCCCCAAGCATTGATGCACCAATGGAAACTTTACCAGTGGGACAGGAGCCTTCCTGGATGGACGCCTATGTTCAATACCTTTCCGAAGGTATCCTCCCCGAAGACCCTGCTGAAGCCAGGAAGCTTAAGAGACGGGTCCCGAAGTTCTTCCTTATGGAAGGAAGGCTCTACCGAAGGTCATTCTCGTACCCCATCCTCAGGTGCGTCGGTCCTACCGACGCCAATTATATTTTGCGAGAGATACACGAGGGGATATGCGGAAGCCATCTGGGGGGCAGGGCTCTGGCATATAAAGCTCTACGTCAAGGGTATTACTGGTTGACGATGAAAGAAGACGCATCTGAACTTGTTAAAAAGTGTGACAGCTGCCAGCGTCACGCCAACGTTCAACATCTACCTGCGTCCCAGCTAACCCCTCTCGCTGCACCGTGGCCCTTCGCGCAGTGGGGCATGGACATCCTAGGACCTTTCCCCCCTGCCTCCGGACAACGTAAGTTCCTAGTCGTAGCCGTCGATCACTTCACTAAGTGGATCGAGGCGGAAGCTCTTGCTAAGATCACGGAAGCCAAAGTGAGGTCTTTCTTCTGGAAATCTGTGGTGTGTCGGTTTGGGTTACCACACACCCTGGTTACAGATAACGGCCGACAGTTTGATAACACGACCTTCCGAATTCTGCGAGGGCCTAGGAATCCGTCACCGATTTACCTCCGTAGGGCATCCCCAAACCAACGGTGCAGCTGAGGTGACCAATCGCATCATTCTACAGGGGCTCCGGGCTCGGCTAGATAGCTGTAAAGGGCGCTGGGTGGAAGAACTTTCCAGTGTGCTGTGGGCCTACCATACTACGCCGCGAGCACCCACAGGGGAAACCCCCTTCAGCCTGGTCTTTGGGACCGAGGCGGTCATCCCTGTAGAGATAGGGGCTCCCAGTCCCCGGACGGAGTTATACCACGAAGAAAGCAACTCCAACAAGCTGAGAGCTGATCTGGATTTGGTGGAAGAATTGCGGGATCAAGCGCATCTTCGGATGGCAGCATTCCGTCAGCGCGTGGCCAAACACTACAACTCTCGGGTGCGGCCCAAGACATTCCGACCGGGAGACCTGGTCCTACGAAGAGCTGAAATATCGAAGCCCACGGAAGGGGGCAAGCTGGCACCAAAATGGGAAGGACCATACCGCGTCAAAGAGGTACTCTATCATGGAGCATATAAAATTGAAGAGCTGGACGGGAAGCTGCTCCCTCGAACTTGGAATGCTGACAATTTGCGACGGTACTATCAATAGAATTCTATTGTTATTAATTTGAATCTGTCTGATGCATGAATAATAGACCTTCTTATTTTCTAATGAGTATGTTCAGCCAAAGACCAACTCCGTGTTGGCACTCAAAGACCAACTCCGTGGGCACTCAAAGACCAACTCCGCGTTCCAGCGTCGGCATCAAAAGACCGGATCCGCTCCGGCACTCAAAGACCAACTCCGCGTTGGCATCCAAGACCGGCGCCAGCGTCGGCATCAAAAGACCGGATCCGCTCCGGCACTCAAAGACCAACTCCGCGTTGGCACCGGCGCCCAGCGTCCATCAAAAGACCGGATCCGCTCCGGCACTCAAAGACCAACTCCGCACTCAAAGATCCGCGCACCGGCGTCCCGGCAGCGTCGGCATCAAAAGACCGGATCCGCTCCGGCACTCAAAGACCAACTCCGCGTTGGCACCGGCGCCCAGCGTCGGCATCAAAAGACCGGATCCGCTCCGGCACTCAAAGACCAACTCCGGGCACTCAAAGACCAACTCCGCATTGGCATCCAAGACCGGCGCCCAGCGTCGGCATCAAAAGACCGGATCCGCTCCGGCACTCAAAGACCAACTCCGCGTTGGCACTCGACCAACTCCGCGACCAACACCGGCGTCGGCATCAAAAGACCGGATCCGCTCCGGCACTCAAAGACCAACCCCGCGTTGGCATCCAAGACGGCGCCCAGCGTCGGCATCAAAAGACCGGATCCGCTCCGGCACTCAAAGACCAACTCCGTGTTGGCACTCAAAGTTGGCACCGGCGTTGGCATCCAAGACCGGCACCCAGCGTCGGCTTCAAAAGACCGGATCCGCTCCGGCACTCAAAGACCAACTCCGTGTTGGCACTCAAAGACCAACCGGGCATCCGCGTTGGCACTCGGCATCAAAAGACCGGATCCGCTCCGGCACTCAAAGACCAACCCGCGTTGGCATCCAAGACCGGCGCCCAGCGTCGGCATCAAAAGACGGATCCGCTCCGGCACTCAAAGACCAACCCCGTGTTGGCACTCAAAGACCAACCCCGCGTTGGCATCCAAGACCGGCGCCAGCGTCGGCATCAAAAGACCGGATCCACTCCGGCACTCAAAGACCAACTCCGCACTCCAACTCCGCACTCAAAGACCAAGCGTTGGCATCCAAGGCGCCCAGCGTCGGCATCAAAAGACCGGATCTGCTCGGCACTCAAAGACCAACTCCGTGTTGGCACTCAAAGACCAACCCTCGTTGGCATCCAAGACCGGCGCCCAGCGTCGGCATCAAAAGACCGGATCCGCTCCGGCACTCAAAGACCAACTCCGTGTTGGCACTCAAAGACCAACCCCTCGTTGGCATCCAAAACCGGCGCCCAGCGTCAGCATCAAAAGACCGGATCCGCTCCGGCACTCAAAGACCAACTCCGCGTTGGCATCCAAGACCGGCGCCTAGCGTCAGCCGTAGAGATCGACTGTGTTGGCACCAAGGACCGCCTAACATCGGCCTTGTCAATGCTGAGGACAGCATCATAGCCCACGGTCCTATCTAACGTAATCTACTACGCATGTTACTATCCACTAACAGTCCACAGCGGTTTGAACAAAGGAAGCTCAAGAAATTAAACATATTCATTGATGACGAAGTTTACAAAATTGCCAACAGAGAAACGAAAAGCAGCTAATGGGCATCCGAAGGCGGGGTGCCATCTTCAGGGACGTCGTCAGGCTGCAGCCCCTCAATATCTTCCAAGTCGTAAAGCTCCTGTATTTTCTTTTTGCAATCTTGGAAGCCGACGTCATAAGCTAACGCCGCTGAATCAGCTACCTCGTCATCGAAAGCCTCGGATTTTTGTAATCCTCTATGGCAGTTGGCCCCCTTCTCTTCCGCCTCGGTGGCTCTTCTCTGGGCCTCCGCCACTGCCGCCTCCAGGTCCGCGATTTTCATTACGTGTTGGCGGGTGGCTTCCTTAGCCGCATTGATCTCGGCAGAGGCGGAGCTCATCTGAGTCCTTAGAACGCATACCTCCTGCTCTGCTGCCGTCAGTTTCTCTTCGGCCACCGTCAGTTTCCCCTCGGCCGCTTTTTGCTTCTCCTCCGCCACCTGAGCGTTGTCCAGCTCATGGGCAGCACGGCTGGGCAACTTCCAGCGCGTATTCAGCTTTTTCGGCTCTAAGCCGAGTAGCCTCTACCTCGCCCATCAGGGTGGCCCGGGTGTCCTCTAGGGCCATCGCCGACTTTTCAGCTTTTGCTTGAAGGGAGACCATCTCCTCCCGTGCTTGCTCAAGGGCGGTGTCGCTCAAAGTCCAGATGTCTTTGAGGGCGACCAGGGAGTTCAAGGCCTAAAAAAAAAAAAAAAAAAAGTGTATATATATGATATCCAGGAAAAAGGGAAAAGAAAAGAACAATAAGTGGCACAAAAACTCACCCAGAGGTGAGCCACCGAAGCTTCACGAAAGAAGGCCCCACTCTTCCGACTTCGGAGATATTCTTGCATCTCCTCCACTGAAGCCTCCTCTATAACACGCATAGCCCAGCGGCTATGATTCGCCAGCAGTGACTGGAAAGAAGGATCGATAGTCCTCCCTTCCCTGGATGACGGGCCCGCGGAAGTCGATTCTGCCTCAGAACCTGCCGTCCCCGGCCCTTTAGCCGGTAGAGGCGCTTCAGCTGGGGGCAAGACAGCGGCGGGAGCCGCTGCTGTTGCCACCGGAGCTTCACCCGCCTCTGTAGGCGCGGGAGACGGTATCTTCCCCTCGGGAGATAAATCAAGTAAAATAATTGGAGCCGGGGCTGGAGATTCTTCTGCCGGCGGGCTTCGCTCCACCTCCTTGCCAGCCTTGGCCTGTGCTGTCTTCCAGGACGGGTTCTTCGACTCGGGGTCGGATTGCCTCACCTATGCACACGGGCCCCACTGCTTTGGATTCTGGGGCGTTGACTACTTTAGTGACGGCCCTTTTGGGGCCGCCCTTCTTCGGGACTTTGACACGTGGGGGCTTCACGGCCATAGCTCCTCCAGTGTCGGCCATCCCAGCGCCGGTCTCTCTGCCACTAACCCTCCCAGCGTCGGCCCTCCTGGGAACCTTAGTGGCAGCCCTCCCTTCAGCGGGGATACAGTCCCCGTGGCCTTCCTCTTTTTAGCGGCCACCTGCTTGAGCTTGTGCGGTGACGGCGCCATCCCTACGCAAGCAAGGGATAGTTAAAAAAAAAAAAAAAAAAAAGGGAGAAAAACAGAGAAGGGAGGCAAGTGGACTGATGCTCACCCCTCGAGGGAATTAAGCCGGCGCGCTGAAGGTTCTCTTCGGCTATCAGCTTATTGCACTTAGGAATCTCAGCAGTTAGGAGCTGCCCAAATGCCATCTGGTCCCGTGGAAGGATGGAGGCATCCCTGTTGGCATCGATATTGGGTACCCCCCAGCTTCCACGGACCCCGCTAATGTCCGCGAAAAAGAACTTATCCTTCCATCCCTTAACGGAGGAAGGAAGGCACAACCTAAGGATCCTATTAGATCTAGGGGTAAAAGACCACCACCCCGACTGTTTGCGCAAGGTATAGAAGCTGCGGAACAAAGAAATGCTAGCCTCTATACCCCGCAAATGGCAAAGTACCAAAAACCCGACTATGGTACGGAAGGAATTGGGAACCAGTTGAGACGGGGTTAAGGAATACCTATCCAGAAGATTAAGGATAAAGGGATGAATCGGTAACCTAAGCCCGGCCTTAAAAAAGGCCCCGTACAGGGCAACCCTACCGGAACGAGAGGAGGTTGCCCTATCATTGGAGGTAGGAACAAACAGGTGAAGGTCCGGAGGGAAGCCGTACCTAGCCCTTAAGTTCGCAATGTCCTGAGCAGACATGGTCGATGCGGTCCCTTCGGGGGACTCCTTGGTAATCCTAGAAGGGCCGGCAACCGCCGGCCGGGTTCTAACGGAAGTTTGTCCACCGGACGGACGACTCCCAATGGAGGGACGACCGACTGGTCGGGGCTCGGGTGAAGGATCAGAAGAAGAGGTGGACCATTGGAGGGACGGGGACTCAGCTGGGAAGAATGGTGGGACCCCCCCAAGAACCGGAAATAGAACAAGAAGGAGAAGAAGCCATAAGAACTGACCTGAGAAGAAAAACGCGAGCAGGGACAAAGCACGGAGAATGAACAGAAGACGGAAACGTAGACGGACTCAAAAGAGGGCAATGGCGGAAGAAAGAGGGAAGATAGGAAGATAAGGGCAACTCGCCATCATTACACCATCTCGGAACACCCTCAAACCGTCCGATTCAACCACGCGTCCGTCTTCAGTTGGGAGGCGTTTCGATGACCCGCCGATGTGATAAGATCGAAAAGACCACCAATGTAAAAGGGGGTGCTAACCTTACCGCAATGATGTCGTCCGCCTTTTCGTAGCACTGCCCGAGGAAAATCTTCCCTAATCCCAACAAAAGCAAGATGACCGTGGAAATCGGCCCCCTAGAAGACATTCACACCCCCTTTCGCAGGTAAGTAAACGCTCACCAATCTCAGGGGTGGGGGGGCATATGATACGGCTGACGGTTTCCCCGGGGTAGTATTATCTTCCGCACGACTTTCGAAAGCAATGATGTGACAACGAAACCCAAAGCCACCAGCGTAGGCTTCCAGCGTCGGCCCCCAGCGTCAGCCTTCAGCGTCGGCCCCCAGCGTCGGCCCCAGCGTCAGCCTCAGCGTCGGCCCTCAGCGTCGGCCCCAGCGTCGGCCCTCAGCGACGACCCTCAGCGTCGGCCCCTAGCGTCGGCCCTCAGCATTGGCCCTCAGCGTCGGCCCTCAGCGTCGGCCCTTAGCGTCGGCCCCAAAAGATCACTATGCGTTGGCACCAGTGGCCAAGACCCCGCGATTTAAGGTCTACTGCCGAACAGTCTGTTTACCTAAATCGCGGGCAGGTCTCAGCCCGATCAACAGTTACCGCTATAAGCGGCCCCCTATCCCGCATCAGTCCAACAACTTACCGTTCGATGAAGCAGATTCGACGGTTCCAACAGGCCAAGATATACGGGATTCCCAACAGGTATAAAGGGAGGACCCGAGCTCCAGTCAAGGAGGCTCTTTCTCAGAAAAACTTCCACTAGAATAAGAAAAAGATTAAGATTCCTGTTCGACGACTCACTAACTTGGGCGTCGGAGGGTCCCCGCCGGAACTACCGGCCCGGACTTTTTGCAGGCTCCAGGAGGAAGACGGTGATCTCTCTGCACACCCGGTGACCCTGGTCCGTCCGACGTTCATCATACGTGAATCGGCGGCAACACAATTCAAAAGGGCATCATGATTCACAATCACTGAGAGGTATGTCCAATGTTCGCTCTCTCTTCATGTTTGACATGACTAGTTTCTCTTCAAAGTCATTGACTATAATGGTAAGTAGCTTTAGGCTTTTGAGGGTTTTGGATCTTGAACGTGCTCTCATTGAGGCTGTTCCAGACGAAGTGACCATGTTATTCAACTTGCATTACCTGGGTTTGAGGAAAACCTTGGTGAAGAAGCTACAAAACTTAGATCTTTATGACAGTAATATTAAGGAGCTGCCCCATGGGATTACTCGACTCAAGAATCTACGGCATTTGTCAGCGCAAAGTACTTGTGATCCATTATTTGAAGAAATGGATTCTTATCCTTGTGTTAAAGCACCCAAAGGGATATGGAATTTGAAGAACTTGCAGACTCTCCGATCAGTTGAAGCAGATGAAGACATGGTCCGACACATTGGCAATCTAACACAACAGAAAACCTTGACAATAACCAGAGTAAGAGGCAAGCATTCAGTGGAGCTCTGTTCCTCATATCCAAGATGAGCCGCCTGATCAACTTGCACATTATAGCCAGCGACGAAAGAGAGTCACTGCAGTTGGAAAATCTAAAGCCACCATCATTCCTCTACCAGAAGCTTCAGTTAGGAGGACGATTGGAACATGGGGTGCTTCCTCACTGGTTAGGTTATCTGATCGGCCTTCGAGAGTTGACATTGTGGTGGTCTAGCTTGAGAGAAGACCCATTGCCTTGGCTGCGTGCGCTACCAAATTTGGCCTATCTAGTCATCTACAAGGCGTTTGAGTGGCAGGAGCTATGCTTCCATGCCGGAGACTTCCCTAAGCTCAAGGTCCTCTTGTTGGGTGGTTCGAACCAACTCAATTCGATAAGCATTGAGGAAGGGGCATTGCCAAACCTCTCTATGATGTCCCTGTGGCGCTGCGGAGGATTGAAGTTGCTACCTCAGGGCATTGAACATTTAACAAACCTCCAAGCCTTGGACTTGATGGAGATGCCACAGGAGTTCATAGAGAGAATAAATAAAGGAAATGGGAACATGGAGGAGAGACAGAAGGTTCAACACATCCTCCAAATCAGGCATATCTGGCGGAACGGAGACGAGCGGACAATAGAGATCCTATCTTGAAGCAGCCTTCCTGAAAAGTTAGTATTTTATTCCGCTTTTATTTTCCTTTGTTAAGTCATGCTTTTCACTCGAGCATTTTATTTTTCTTCTTTTTTTGTTCTATTTTTCATCTTGCAATTCCATCATAATTTTTATCTTTTATTAACATCAGTTGTCGAGGCCCTGTTGCTCCAGTAGTTCATTTTTAAGCCCTGTTTTGAGTACAAAGATTGTATGCATGATAATCTAAAGGTTCTATTTCTTAATGGAAATAATCTAAAGATTATATGTCATCCTCAAAACATGAATGGTTAGTTGGCCATGGATCTTAATTTTGAGGAAAACAACTGTTGTTCTAATGCTGAAGGATTTATACGAGGAAATACTCTCACTAGTTGGAGACAATCGCACTTAAGAATTTTTTTTTTTTTTTTTGATGACAAGAAAAATGAAGAAGCTTGGACACCCTCAATCATTTTATTTTTTAAGATAATAATGTTGGGCCTGGTGTGGTGCTATTAAGGCCCAGGTGGGCTAACTTGTATTGGGCTGGGTTTGAGTCCAAGGGTTGAGATTAAATCAGTCACGGGTGTACACGGGCTTGGGGATTAGTTTAATCTCATTGGTTTAGTCCATGGGAGTTTTTGTTGAGTCTGGGCCTGGCCCACTTCGTGGATGTATTTAAACTCTAGTCTATAGGGTTTGGATGGAATAGAGAAGATTCTTTTCTCCCAAAAATTCCTTCTCTCATAGGGCGGCAGCCCTTTCTTTCTCCTCCCATCTTCCTCCTTTATCAAGGTCTAAAACCTAACAGGATTAGAAATCCTTAGTTCTAGTTCTTGTTGACGGGGAATCCCATTGCTATTCATCAAGGTCTAAACCTAACAGGATTAGAAATCCTTAGTTCTAGTTCTTGTTCAACAGGGAATCCATGCTATTCATCAAGGTCTAAACCCTAACAAGTGGTATCAGAGCCAGGTTCAAGGAGTAATCTGGAGGCCTTCAAGGAGTTGAAATAATTTCAACAGAATCTCGTCAAGGTACTTCTCTATTTTATAAAATTTATTTTTATGCTATTTTTTGAAATTGGCCATGGGGAGTAGCATAAAAATAGAGGTTGAGAAGTTTGATGGGAAGGGAAGTTTCTCCATGTGGAAAGTCCGGGTAGAGGACCTCCTTGTGCAGCAGGGTTTAGATCTGGCTTGGAGGAAAGGCCAGATGGGATGACAGACAAGCAGTGGATTTCATTGGAGAAGAAGACATGTTTCAATGATCAGGGGCTGTCTGGCGGATTCAGTCCTCTATTCAGTGCGGAGAGGAGAAGACCCCAAAGGGACTCTGGATGAAGTTGCACACCCTATATATGGGGAAGAATATGTGCAACAAGTTGATGTTGAAGAAGCGCCTCTACAGCCTTCGGATGTCAGAAGGTGGAGATGTGTTGGGTCACATCCAGATATTCGACCAGATGAGCAATAAACTTCTGATGTCGGGGTCAAGATGGAGGAAGAAGATAAAGCACTTCTACTTTATGTTCAATGCCCACGTCTTATGACTCATTGGTCACAACACTGCTCTATGGGAAGGAGACATTAATTTATGAAGATATTGTCTCGGTGCTTCGGGACGAATGAGCAGAGGGAGAAGATGACCAAGGAAGCTGTCCCCAGGAGGGTCTATCAGTTGGGGAAAGGACAGGCAGAGGTAGGGGCAGGGACAGAAGTAGTCTGGAGGACGATCAAAGTCCAGGAAAGGCAAGAGAGAGTTGAAGTGCTATAAGTGTGGAGAGGTAGGACATTTTAAGAAGAATTGTCCTAAGTGGAAAATCAGAAGGGAGAAAAAGGAGGATCTGGTCAGTGAGTACAGTTGCAGATCAGGAGGTGGAGGATGATCTCTTGGTTGTATCAGATGATCACAGGCACAGCACAGAGATGTGGACCTTGGATTCAGCCTGTTCTCATCATTACACTCCCAACCGGTCATGGTTCAGTACTTACACAGAGGTTGAGGAGGGAATGTGACTCTTGGAGATAATCACCCTTGCAAGGTGGCAGGTATTGGCACAGTGAGGGTGAGGATGTTTGATGGTATGGTGCGCACTCTTACAGTGTGAAGCATGTTCCAGAACTCAAGAAGAATCTGGTATCACTGGGGTAGGGTGGAGCGGACTGGATACAGCTTCAGCAGTGTGCCAGGAGTGGAGTTCTGAACATCTCCAATGGAGCCATGGTTGGTGATGAGAGGGAGGAGGCTGGGAAAATAATCTATACAAGATGGAGGGCTCTGTGATAACTGTGAAATCTGACGGTGGCAGCTGTGGAGCAAGATCCCCGGGATGTGTAAGGATGTGGCATTACCGCCTGGGCCACAGGGAGAAAGGGGATGAAGAATGAGCAAGAGGTCTGCTTCCAGACTTGAGTAGCGGAGATATGGAGATCTGTGAGCCTTGTCAGATGGGAAAGCAGAGGAGAGTACAGTTCTCCGTCAGCACAGCTAGGAGTGCTGAAACCCCTGGCGTTAGTACACACAGATGTTTGGGGACCAGCCCCAGTTTCTGCAAGGATGGGCCAGACTTTATGACCCTGATAGATGACTTCTCAAGGAAGCTGTGGATCTACTT
>UESW01001411.1:0-27522 GCA_900491605.1 Calamus simplicifolius
ATGGCTAATGTAATCAATAATCATTGTATTTCAAGCAGCATAGTTATTTTTGTTATCGCTAGCGTGGGGGCTTGAGTAGTGTTTTCTCTAAATTTGACCTTTTTGGATCCTTCAGTCACTAAATTAATTACCATCGCAAAGTGATAGCATGGAGAGACGTTTGATATGGGATAATTCATACAAAATTACTAATGATTCAGATGGAAGTGACGAAATCACCATGTTCAGCTATACCCTAATAATTCTAAGTCATCCTCATCTTTACAATCACCACCAAACCAAGTAATTTCTATCCCATTCATAAGGTCGAGTACGTATTCAGGATCACGCTTAAGCAATGTTGATTTTTACTTAAGATTTAGAAATCAAAGTATCCCCTATTCATTAAAAAAACACTTAATATTATTTTCATGTTAATATAATATGAAATAATATTATACGATTATTATAATAATATATATAATATTATAAAATTATAATTATAATTTAATCTTAACATTATGTTATTATGCGAAATCTGTTAGGGATAGTTATTTTTTAAGACAAAGAAAGGTTAACTAATTAGAAATAATTTTGGTATTTCATGGTCAATGATCCAAAATTTCTGATATATATACCAAATGAGATAATCTTAAATTATCCAAAATCTTTAATTATTAGCACATATAATATCAACTATATATGATGAGCTTAAATTACTGAAGATCAAATCATTTTTATATAAAGATTAGCAATGATATAAGACCGCCATGATGATCCTATTTAAGTTGCCAAATGCTCCCTACGATGTAGTTATTTAATGTTTTGCATTTGGTACCTTCACACTGTATTTTTTAAGAAATAATCGGTTTTGGGCTATGATTTCTTTGTATTAGCTTTAAGAGAGTGTCGGCAAGAGCTACTAGATAGTGCCATCATAGTGATGCTTAAGGAGGTCATCCCAAATCAAAGGCAAGGCCTCTGCCACTGCATTAGAGGTGAAAGTAGAACAAATGGTATTCATAATTAAGATTCATTTTTATTCAATATTCAAATATAAATATAAATATTCATTTTTATATTCAACTTATTTTCCACTTATAAACTTTTAAAGAAAATAAGAACTAATATTAAAATGATATTTACTTATTAAAATCTTTAATTTTACCTTGCACTTATTAATAAAATTTAATTTTTTAAACTTATATTTTTTTACATTTGATTTGAATCTATATCTAATTAAAATAAATATAGATATAAATTTTTATATTAGACTAATATTTGCATTTACATATGTATTAATTTGTCAACAAAGATATATAGATATTAATATGGATCCACTATTATTTGATTTGAATCATTTTCAGCCTTACCCTATGACTCTAAGGCTGTGTTTGATATGAGGGATAACCCCTGGATATCCCATTTTATCCTCAAAAGCTGTAACTAGGGCGGATAATTCTGAAAAAGTTTAACCAGAGAAGATAACCCATGTTTAACTATGGATTATTCCCTGAACTTATTCTATAGGGATTCCAGAAATAACTAGAGTTATCCCTTGATGACAAAACTGTAATTTAAAAAAAGATGGTTATCCCTTGAGCTATTCCCTGAATAAATGCTATCTTGTACACTTATCCAGAGATAGCCTTTTATGAATTAAACACTACCTAAATGGGTGTATGGTTAAGCCTCGAGTTAGGTTAGGTTTGAACACGGAATTTTTCTCACGGAGCGCAGAATGCATGCGGGAGTGAGATGATTTAGTGAACGTAAAATTCAAACATGATAATTAAATATCCTTTTGAGTACTGCAACACTTGCTTCGCTTCTCGCTCATAGGGGGGAATCTACTTGAGTTGGATGTTTATCAGCACAATTAGATTTATACCGTTGTGGACGTAGGCATAGAAACAAACTTGCCACCCTTCTTACAAATATATATGCAGCTATCCCCAAGTCCTGAATTTTTGCAGCAGCGCCTTAGTAAATCGAATGCAAATTGATATACATTCAAACTATTGATTCACGTAATAATTAACCAAAAGGGTAATAAAAATAAAAATAAATAGATAAACTTAGAAGGACCTTGATGGCTTGATGAATAAAGGAATGCTGGGTCGATAGTATGGCCGAGTCAACTCCCAAAACCACCACACCAGCTGACCTGGAATTAATAGCGAAGTTGGCAACAATTAAATCTTCGCTCTAATAACTTGTTGAGTGGCCAATTAATCTCATAAATTTAAATTAATGAACAAAAGATCAATAATACATGATATATATCAGATTTAATATAAACAAGAGAATAAAGTGAAATCAGTACCAGAACCCAAAATAGACTGTAAAGTCGTTCCTACTACTGGAACAAGACCCTGGACAATTGTTCCTCCTCATGCATCAAGGAGAACAAATATATTATGTGGTCGGTTCATCTATCGGACATATATACCAACATTCATGTCAAGAATAGTGGAATGTGAGATGTTTGATAATTCTCCACCAACCGTAATAGAAGATCCTATTAGTGAATAATTTCATGCATATATTTTGCAGATTTGTGACACATTGCAATTGCATAGGCTAAGGCCACCTTTCTGTGCCACCCATCTGTTCGGAGAACTTATACTACTTTTAAATTAGGTCACAAATGGAACTGACCAAAGTGTATGCATGTAACTACTACTACTCCATTTGATGATTGTGTTCTGATCCATATATCTAGGACGATTTGATACTGACGTGCCCTAGTGATATGAGAGCATGGGCCAATATGCTTCTTGTTTATTAGGCCTCCAGATGTCACGGGCAAGAAGATTATTGCCAAATACTTTCTGTTTTTATTAGCTTTGGCCATTTCTCTATCCACCTCTTTGGTTCCATGTGTATGGTTAGCGGAAGTGTGGAATAAGTTGAGAGCAGTAACTCAGTTGTATCAGTACTTCAAGGTTATTCTTGAAGGAATAAAGCTCATGGGGTTGTATTCTTAAGGCTGTGTTTGATATGGGAGATAAGGGGGATATCCAGAGGATATCCTCTTATGATGCCCCTCCTAATAGTCCCACATTGGAAAATTAGGAATTGGTTGAGTGGTTTATAATCGGTTAAGCAAGAAGGACAAGGCACAAATTGGATCCCTTTTTGGGCTGTGGTGGCCCAAGTTGGTGTTGACCTTGTCCGTCTTGCTTTCTTGCAACGAAATGGGCCCGTGGGCCCGGGTCGTTACAATATGGTATCAGAGCCATGCACCAGTCGGAAGTGCAGAGCTAAGCTAAGTGTCACACAGGGCAAAGTGCTACATCTATGGGGGATGGAGCCACCTCTTGAACCTGTGGGGGCCACCTCTAAATCCTATCTGCCTGGTGGTTGTGATGAATTACCCCTGGCGACGAGGACGTCGTCTTTGTTAAGGGGGGTAGATTGTGATGCCCCTCCCAATTGTCCCACATCGGATAATTGGGAGTTGGTTAAGTGGTTTATAACCGGTTAAGCAAGAAGGACAAGGCACCAATTGGATCCCTTTTTGGGTTGTGGTGGCCCAAGTTGGTGTGGACCTTGTCCGTCTTGCTTTCTTGTAACGAAACGGGCCCGTGGGCCCGGGTCGTTACAATATGGTATCAGAGCGAGGTTATGATATTAGGGACATATACATGATGACACTTTAGGCAAAACACTAGAGTGACATAGGGACAAATTATAAATTTAAAGGAATCTCAGAAATTATGCTTTGAAAGTCTAGCAATTAATGTTTACAGTGATATTAATTACAACTAATTTATCAGGAGATAAGAATGGCACATCGCACTAGAAGTCAACAAAATGATGAGAGTTCCCAGGTTGGTAATGCTGGCCAACCAGGAGGTCTGGAAGCCACCGGAGCTGCTGCCCCTGCCAATTCAGTCGGGACTGATCAGCAGCAACCCCAGACCGAGATGCTTCAGGTTCTCTCGGTATGGTGCAGTCGATGCGGGACTTGCAGCACCAGATTCTGCAGGCTTTGACTGCTCAGCCTACTTACACTGCTCCGCAGACACAGCCTGCCCCTCCTGTTCTATAGACTCAGCCCGACCCTACTACTCCACAGACCCAGCCTACTCCATCTCAATCCTGGGTAGGGATTGGGCGCAGCTTTGCAGACTTCAAGAAATTTGCCCCTGCCCCTTTCTCTGGATCCACCAACCCTGTTGATGCTGAGCGGTGGGTGCGAGACATGGAGAAGGCTTTTATGGCCCATGGTAGTCAGGATATGGAGCGGATCAGATTTGCCACCTATCTTCTTCAGGGAGAAGCCTATGATTGGTGGTTAGTCGAGGAGCAGCGTCGGAATGGACAGATTATTTCATGGGGAGAGTTTAGAGATATATTCTTCGACAAATACTTCCCCAGGAGTGTACAGAGACAGATGGAATCAGAGTTTATCAAGTTGGAGCAAAAGGATCTTTCTGTGGCCCAGTATGAAGCCGAATTCACCAGGCTGGCCCGTTTTGCTCCAAATATTGTGACCAATGAAATAGCCAAGGTCACCAGATTCACTGAGGGACTGCGACCCAGACTGAGACAAGCGGTCAATGCATTTGAGCTCCTCACTTACAGTGCTGTAGTGAATAAGGCCTTGGTGATTGAGAGGGATATGAATGCTGTTCAAAAGGATTGGGAGCTGCGGAAGAAGAGAAAAGGGCCTACTTCTGGTCAACCCTCTGCTCAGGCCAAGAAGAAGGGTGCACATCAGGCTCCAGCTGAACCACAGAATAAGGAAACTCGTTGCATTCATTGTGGTAACTCCCACCCTGGGAAGCCTTGCCGCAAAGTGACTGGTGCCTGCTTTGTTTGTGGAAAAACTGATCACAAGATTGCTACATGTCCCTTTCGGAAGGAACATCAGCCTTCTTCAAGTCAAGGAACGAGCCAGCAACAGCAGCAGCAGCCACCGAGGACCCAAGGAC
Source organism: Calamus simplicifolius (assembly GCA_900491605.1). Taxonomy (NCBI): domain Eukaryota; kingdom Viridiplantae; phylum Streptophyta; class Magnoliopsida; order Arecales; family Arecaceae; genus Calamus; species Calamus simplicifolius. The sequence continues at coordinate 4,923 of UESW01001411.1, forward strand.
GGGTCTTCAACCTCACTCAGCAGGACGCTGCCGCATCTAATTCTGTGGTGACAGGTATACCCTTTAATGTTATATCTAGTATTACAGTCTTATCTAGTGCAATGCATTGACAGTTAATTAACAGTAGGTGCAATCCTTAATGTTAAAACAAATTACACTTATGACAAGAATGATTAAAGTAGGTACTGCTTACGCTCAAACTTTAATTGACCCGGGTGCTACGCATTCTTTCATATCTGATATCTATCTTGACAAGAATGCATCATTGACACCTATTCCTCTAGAGCAAGAGCTGCATATTGCGCTTCCAAATGGAGATGTTATGAAAGTTGGCACAGTATGCAAATCTTGCCCAATTATCTTGGAGAATAGCAGGTTGAATGCTGATCTCATTGTCCTTCCACTGAAGTTTTTCGATGTTATCCTTGGAATGGATTGGTTGGCTTCCAATCATGCTTCAGTAGACTGCTTCAGGAAGACTGTCAACTTCAAAATTCCAAGCCAGCCTGAATTCAGTTTTATTGGTGGTCATAAACACCTAGCCTCAGTGTTCATATCAGCGATGCAGGCTGAAAAGTATTTGATGAGTGGTGGTCAAGGATTTCTTGTTGTAGTCAAGGACCTTCAGCAAGAAGAGACCAAGTTGGAGGATATTCCCATAGCTCGAGAATTTCCAGATGTCTTCCCTGAGGATTTGACTAATTTACCTCCTGATCGGGAGGTCGAGTTCTCTATTGATCTAGTTCCTGGAACTAGGCCTATATCAAAGGCCCCTTACCGTATGGCCCCGGCTGAGCTAAAAGAACTGAAGAATCAACTACAAGAGCTCCTAGATCGAGGATTTATTAGACCCAGTGCTTCTCCTTGGGGTGCTCCAGTCCTATTTGTTAAGAAGAAGGATGGCAGTCTCCGACTCTGCATTGATTACCGGGGAATTAATAAAGTAACAGTGCGAAATAAGTATCCTCTGCCAAGGATTGACGATTTGTTTGATCAACTTCAAGGAGCCCGGATATTCTCAAAGATTGATCTTAGGTCTGGGTACCATCAGCTGAAAGTCAAAGAAGGGGATGTACCAAAGACAGCATTTAGAACCAGATATGGCCACTATGAATTCTTGGTGATGCTGTTTGGGTTAACTAATGCCCCAGCAGCATTCATGGACTTAATGAATAGGATTTTTAAACCATATCTGGATCAGTTTGTGGTGGTTTTCATTGATGATATTCTGATATATTCCAAGAGTCATAAGGAGCATGAGGACCACCTGAGAATTGTGCTACAGATTCTGCAAGAGAAGAAGCTTTATGCCAAGCTGAAGAAGTATGAATTTTGGTTGGATCAAGTATCTTTCTTGGGTCATATAATCTCTAAAGATGGTGTATCTGTGGACCCGAAAAAGATTGAGGCTATCACTAACTGGAGCCGACCTACCAATGTGGCAGAAGTCAGAAGCTTCTTGGGATTAGCCGGGTATTACCGAAAATTTGTGGAGAATTTTTCTCGCATTGCTCTATCCCTAACTCGCTTAACCCAAAAGCGAGTGAAGTTTGATTGGACAGTGGAGTGTGAGGAAAGTTTCCAGGAGTTAAAGCAGCGCCTGGTGTCAGCTCCCATTCTTGTTCTTCCAACGGGATCTGAAGGTTTCACTATATACACTGATGCCTCTCGAAAAGGATTGGGATGTGTTTTGATGCAGAATGAAAGAGTGATAGCTTATGCCTCCAGACAACTGAAACCTTATGAGCAAAATTATCCCACTCATGACCTGGAATTGGCTGCTGTGGTTTTTGCTCTGAAGATTTGGCGGCATTATCTATATGGAGTGTTATGTGATATGTATACAGATCATAAGAGTCTAAAATACATCTTCATACAGAAAGAGCTAAATTTAAGGCAGAGGAGGTGGTTGGAACTATTGAAGGATTATGACCTGAATCTACAGTATCATCCTGGGAAGGCCAATGTAGTAGCTGATGCCTTGAGCAGAAAATCCTCTTCTGAGTTAGCTGCTATGATTACCTCCCAGCCTCACGTATTGAGAGATCTGGAGAAGTGGGAGGTTGGTCTGAGAGTACAGCAGTCTGATGGACTTATTGCAGCACTTGTACTCCAGCCGACCTTAGTTGACAGAATCAAGTCCTCCCAGATGGAAGATCCAGAGCTACAAAGGATTAAAGAAGTGGTACAATCAGGAGTTCAGAATGAATTTTATATAATGGATGATGGATCCCTAAAATTTGAAGGAAGACTTTGTGTGCCAAACAGTGAAGAGCTAAAGGCTGAAATTTTGAAAGAGGCTCACTACTCTCCCTATACTGTGCATCCAGGTGGCACTAAGATGTACAGAGACTTAAAGGAAAATTTTTGGTGGAAAGGCATGAAGAGGGAGATTGCTCAGTATGTGGCCAAGTGCTTGGTGTGTCAGCAAGTGAAAGCCGAGCATCAAAGGCCTGCAGGACCTCTTCAGTCTCTGATGATTCCACAGTGGAAATGGGAAAAGATTACAATGGACTTTGTGACTGGTCTGCCCAAAACTCCTAAGAGCAACGATGCAGTTTGGGTCATTGTGGAGAGACTAACAAAATCAGCTCATTTCCTACCTTTCAGAGTTGGGGTCTCTAGTGAAAGATTGGCTAATTTGTATATTGAACATATTGTGAGACTCCATGGTGTTCCGGTATCTATTGTATCAGATAGAGATACCAGGTTTGTGTCCCAGTTTTGGAAGAGCCTTCATAAGGCCATGGGAACCAAACTAAACTTCAGTACAGCCTATCATCCCCAGTCAGATGGACAATCAGAGAGGACCATACAGATTCTGGAGGACATGTTGCGAGCCTGTGTGATGGACTTGGGTGGAGCTTGGGATAACCACTTACCTTTGGTGGAGTTTGCATATAATAATAGTTACCAAGCTAGCATCTAGATGGCTCCATTTGAAGCTCTGTATGGTAGGAGGTGCAGATCTCCTATATGTTGGGATGACGTAGGGGAAAGGAAGTTGCTAGGCCCTGAGCTGATTCAGCAAACAGTAGATAAGGTGCATTTGATCAGGGAGCGTCTTCGTACAGCTCAGAGCAGGAAAAAGAGCTATGCTGATGTTAGAAGAAGGGAATTGAATTCCAGGTTGGGGATCATGTCTTCTTAAGGGTATCACCAACCAAAGATGTGATGAGATTTGGGATTAAAGGAAAGCTGAGTCTACGTTATATTGGACCTTTTGAGATCTTGAGCAGAGTTGGAGAGGTTGCTTACAGCTTGGCACTGCCTCTGATTCTATCTGGGGTACATAATGTTTTTCATGTATCTATGCTGAGGAAGTATATCTCTGACCCCAGCCATGTCATAGCATATGAGCCTATACAGTTGAGGAAATATTTATCATATGAAGAGCATCCTTTGCGTATCGTAGACCGCAAAGATCAAGTTCTAAGACGGCGTACCATTCCCTATGTCAAGGTGCAATGGAATAATCATTCTGAAAGGGAGGCTACTTGGGAACTGGAAGAAGAAATGAAAGAAAAGTATCCACGACTATTTGTATCTTAAAATAGTTAATGATTGAAAACTGTTAGCTTTAGTTGATTGTTAGTCCTTGGGACAGAAATTTGGACCTTTAATTTTCTCTAATAAAAGTTATCAATTTCGAGGCCGAAATTTTTATAAGGAGGGGAGAATGTAATCCCCTAGATTTCTCAACTGCTCGTGAGCGTTATCACGAGGTCAGATGATAGACTCCATATATTTGAATTCCAAGTATATCTTAATTGCTCGTGAGAGTTATCACGAGATCAGATGATAGACTCTAGATATTTGAATTTCAAGTATATATAATTACAGAGTCCCTTGATTTGGGGACTCTGCAATGCCTATAAAAGATGATTGTAGAACCCTCCTTTCCACCATACGTGGACGCCCCTTCTCATCATCTCCTCGTGCGAACGTTTCTTCCCCAGCGCGCCTGCCTCTGGTAAGTCCCTGTCCATGCATGAGAGAGAGAGGATTGAGAGAGAAAGTTAAAAAAAAAATGAAGAATAGGGAGGAGCCAGGTTACAGAACCTAGCTCCCTTCCCTTCCTTCCTCCGTGATACTGGTTCAGGCCCGGCGGCGTGCCCGCCGCCTCTCCGGGCCTGAGCCCCGGCTGACGACCCCACCGGCACCGGGGGCGGCGTCCGGTGGGGTGCCGGAGAACATTGAGAGAGAGAAGAGGGCGGAGGAAGGAGAAAGAAGCGATCTGTGACAATTCACCGCCGGTCCGATCCTTGGTTCGGGCCCGGCGGTGTGCTCGCCGCTTCGCCGGGCCTGGGTCTTGGTCGGAGATCTCCACCGGCGCCGGGCGTGCGTCCGGTGGAGGTCCGGCCGGCCACGGTGGCCGGCCGTGCCGCCGGCGTAATCCTTAAGCCGCGGATGACAGTGAGAGAGAAGAGAGAAATTAAGGAGAGAGAAAGAGAGGGGAGGCCGGCCACGGCGGTGGCCGGCTCTGGCCCGGCCATCGGAGGCCGGACCGCCCCGGATTGGGCCGGCAAGGTCGCCGGTGTGAGTTCGAGCCGCCGCGATGAGATAGAGAGAAGATGTAATTAAATCCAAATTGATGAGAGAGAGAGTGGGGGAGGCTGGCCACGGCGACGGCCGGCCACGGTCCGGCCAACGGCGGCTGGACCGCCTTCAATTTGGCCGGCGGCGGCCCTGGCCGCCGGCGCGATTCTCAGTTCCTCTGTTTCTTTTGAAACAAAGGAGCTGGGTTAATAAAAAAATAATGGGCCGTTGGGCTGTCCGAGTTTTGGGCCTTGTTGGGCCGTCTCTGAGCCCAGTTTGAGCAGTGTTTTGGGCCTGTATCGGGCCGAGAATGACAAAATAAATATATGGCCCGAATCAGGATTGATTCTAGTTTCTGGGAATAATTTTATTTCCCTATTTGGGTATATACATTGAGAGATATTCAAGCCCAAAGTTGGGCCCGTGAAGTAGTTTGGGTAGAGTTTAAGAATTATTTTATAATTCAGATTTTAGAAATTTAATAATGAAAAATGATTCTGTAGGTTCCCAGGAGTCCAATTAGCTGGGTTATCAAGTGAAATTCGTGTACTGTGGTAAGTAAGTCAAGTATTATAATTTTATTAATTATTTAATTTATGAACTGTGAAATTACAGTTAAATATAATTATGTTAATTTGGCAAAATCATGTTATTACTATGATAATATGTAATCATGATAATGACAGTAAAACTTTATGTGTCGCCGCGGTTCTCATATGACAGATTATCACATGACAGATTCACACATGACAGATTATCACATGACAGATTCACACATGACAGATTATCACATGACAGATTATCACATTATCACATGACAGATTATCACATGACAGATGACAGACACTGGTACCAGGACCCTTCCTCTTAGGGGATATTTAAGAGGGCTACACATGATGTGTATTGTAGGGCCGTGGGACACATAAAGAAAAATAATGACAGTATAAACAATGTAATTGTTATTGAATCAAGTTTCAAACTAATTGATCTGATGACATGAACCTAATGATAGCCTGATAAATGAAATTTTGAAATTATATTAGGCTTACTTATTGAGTGTGAGCTCATAAAATTCTCATAATGTTTTTCAGAGCCTCAGGAATGAAGAAGGATAATTGAGATAGAAGGAGTTTCTATTAAGAAGACTTAGTTTTATTATATGGATTTAGTTCAGATTTGCTTGTGTGTAGGGCAGATAGCCCAAGATTGATAATTCTGGTTTGTAATAAATCATGGATATGGAATTTGATTTATATTGATTTATGTGATAAGTGCAAGACGCCTTGCATGCCTGGCATGCGGCGGGTTGTCACCCTAGCTCAAATTTTTGGGTCTGGGGCGTGACAGCTTTAGTGGTTGTGATGCCCCTCCCAATTGTCCCACATCGGATAATTGGGAGTTGGTTAAGTGGTTTATAACCGGTTAAGCAAGAAGGACAAGGCACCAATTGGATCCCTTTTTGGGTTGTGGTGGCCCAAGTTGGTGTGGACCTTGTCCGTCTTGCTTTCTTGTAACGAAACGGGCCCGTGGGCCCGGGTCGTTACAATATGGTATCAGAGCCTCGCACCAGTCGGAAGTGTAGGAGCTAAGTGCCACACAGGGCAAAGTGCTATATCCATGGGGGATGGGAGCCACCTCTTGAACCTGTGGGGGCCACCTCTAAAATCCTGCCTGCCTGGTGGTTGTGATCAATTGCCTCTGGCGACGAGGACGTCGCCTCTATAAGGGGGGTAGATTGTGATGCCCCTCCTAATAGTCCCACATTGAAAAATTAGGAATTGGTTGAGTGGTTTATAACCGGTTAAGCAAGAAGGACAAGGCACCAATTGGATCCCTTTTTGGGCTGTGGTAGCCCAAGTTGGTGTTGACCTTGTCCGTCTTGCTTTCTTGCAACGAAATGGGCCCGTGGGCCCGGGTCATTACACCTCTCTTATCTCCAAATGCTATAGCTAGAGGGGATAGTTTTGAAAAAGTTTAACCAGAGGGCTGAACTTATTCCTAGGGAATCTAGGAACAACTAAAGTTATCCCTTGATGACAGACTTGTAATTTTAAAAATGTGCTTATTCCCTCAGCTATCCCCTGGATAAATGTTATCTTGTACATTTATCCAGTGATAGCTTTTAGAAATTAAACATTATTTAAAAGTCTTAGGCCTCTATCCCAAAAAATAAAAAAGAATTCTTTTTTTTTTAGCTCTTTATTCTTTTACAACAATAATTAACCTAGTGAACCTTTGCTCTCAAGCTTCTCACCCTAATGCCCTCCTCGTTTGCCTTTGGCCAAATTTTGAACTAAATATGAAAGAGGACAGATTGATCTAAATAGATTAAGAGCATGCCAATGATTGATCCTTCCTTAACCCTGTCTCAATCGTTCTTATTTCATGTCGTTATGTTAGTTTAGCACAAGCATTTTTTTCTTAAGAATTCAATTTATTTTTTTTTTTGAAAAACCGATAAAAGTGAAATATATATAAACTCAAATCAGGATATCCAATGCAAGCGGAAGAGCAGTTCCAAGAAATTTTTTGTGGTTGTGAAGAGAACATGAAAATAAGAAGAGAAAGAATTGTTTCTTCTGTTAAATTGAAAAAAAACAGAGTTGTAGGCTGAAGCTATCATGCGTTGGTTCGAAAAAGTGGAAGGGGTCTCCACACTTAATCAAAGCAACCGACTTCTTCAATGTCGCAATTTAGGAAAATATAAAATCGAACAGGTCTGCTCCACAGCTTGTGATTGTTGATAATACCAAGACATCAGATTCCAAGTGCAGATAAGAGTTATTGAGGCAGAAAGCCTCAATCCTTCCCAAATATTGAGAGGCCAAATTAGCTGATATCACCCCCAACGTTCAAGCGACAAGCAGGTCCGCATTGAGATCCTGCACGGGATCCTCGTGCCCTTAGTGCGATTTTCCCCTTCGTTACAGGCAATTTCTGAGGATAAAGTACGTTCTGGCAAAGACATCTGTCCAAGGATAAGACCCAATAATAAAAAAAAGAAAAATAAATAAATACATAAATGATGAGATCAACAGTATCAACAAGGGGGAAAAAAATGATGAGATTAACAATATCACCGTTTTGCATTTGCTGGTTTTCTCAGACAATTAATTAAAACAGATCAAACACCGGATTGTCTTGGACTAAAGTCAACTGCCAGGCTACGCCGAGCCTAGCCCGACCAAGACCTCGAATTATATATATGTGATATAGTTGATAAATAAAATGGTTAGTAAATGATGTGGTTGAAAACAAAAAATTAAGATCCAAGTCCTAGGCGGTCCCTGGCCTTAGGCGACCCCCAGGGTCTGGGCGGTCCCTAGTCCTAGACGGCCCTCAGGTCCTCGGCGGCCTCCTGGACCTACGGCCCTCAAGGTCTGGCGGGCGGCCCCTAGTCCTAGCGGCCCCAAGGTCCTAGGCGGCCTCCTAATCCTAGACGGCCCCCAGAGTCTGGGCGGCCCCCCAGTCCTAAGCGGCCCCCAGGTCTGGGCCCCTAGTCCTAGGCGGCCCCAGGTCCTGGGCGGCCTCCTGTTCTAGGCGGCCCCCAAAGTCTAGGCGGCCCCTAGTCCTAGACGGCCCCCAGGTCCTGGGCGGCCCCCTGGTCCTAGGCGGCCCCCAAGGTCTGGGCGGCCCCTAGTCCTGGACGGCCCCTAAATCCTAGGCGGCCCTTGGCCCCAGACGGCCCCCAGGTCCTGGCGGCCCCCAAAGTCTGGGTGGCCCCTAGTCCTAGACGGCCCCCAGGTCCTGGGCGACCTCCTGGTCCTAGGCGGCCCCCAAGGTCTGGGCGGCCCCTAGTCCTGGACGGCCCCTAAGTCCTAGGCGGCCCTTGGCCCCAGACGGCCCCCAGAGTCTGGGCGGCCCCTAGTCCTCGGTGGCCCCCAGGTCCTAGGCGGCCTCCTAATCCTAGACGGCCCCCAGAGTCTGGGCGGACCCTAGTCCTAGGCGGCCCCCAGGTCTAGGCGGCCTCCTAATCCTAGACGGCCCCCAGAGTCTGGGCGGCCCCTAGTCCTAAGCGGCCCCCAGGATCTGGGCGGCCCCTAGTCCTAGGCTGCCCCCAGGTCCTGGGCGGCCTCCTGGTCCTAGGCGGCCCCCAAAGTCTAGGCGGCCCCTAGTCCTAGACGGCCCCCAATCTTGGAATCATTCTCGTATCAGGAGCACTAAACATGACGAGCTGTCGTGTCCGGAACAGAAATCAAGAATCATTAAGCATCATGACGCTTTAAATGGTTCGAATAAGACAAACACTGGAACATCGCCGTTCATCTAGAAAAAGGAGATACTGAGCTCCTGTTTTAGGACCAGATACCTTTTCTCTGACTCTAACACTCCCACTAACCCTGACATTCCCTTGGGATAACCAAGGTCATCATGAAGATCCTTATCTTCATGAGTAAGTTTCTTAATACCTTTATTGTTAATCACCGATGAATGACCACGTAGCAGGCGCTGGGCTAGGGTAAACGTTTATCTTACACGTGGACCTTCTGACCCACAAAAAAGAGAGAAAAGAAGAAGCTCGGAGGGGGATAAGAAGGGGGGAGGGTGCTTGAAGGAGGGGGCTCCTTCTTCCTTCAGTAAGAGATCTCATAGCAAAGAAAAAGAAAAACAAAAATCTGGTGATTGAGCAACATCAGATTGGTGTGCCAGGAAGGGGGCCATCGTCGGAGCAGTGAGTAATACCTGTTCTACGGTTCCACGAACATGAGCTCTAGATCTCTGGAAGAGGATCCCTCTGATTGGTTTGGGGGCATCTCTCGCCTCCCAACCATGATCTCAAAACTCTTGGCTCTTCTGAGCCAGTGAAGTCGAACCCTCCGGTTCCTTCCTCGCCGCTGCCGGCCCCAGCTATTCCTCAAGACCCACTGCTGATCCTTACCCAACAAGTCCAAACTCTTGTTGGATGGTTCAACAGATGCAGGAACAGCACTCTAGAGGAGCCCGGCAACGGCTCGAGCCACCTCTGTTGCCCAGGTCGGCTACTCCTGTCAGCCGACAATCAGCTCGAGGGAGATCCCCTCCGACAAAGCCTCTCCGCCCTTATTCCTCAGGAGGGCGGCGCTCTCAAAGCTCCCGGGACGGTTCGCGCTCTCTCACCCATTCCCCTAGCAGCCCACCTGCCGGGCGCGGCGGGGGAAGGAACCTTATGCGGAGCACCGCCGGTGGCGTCGTCAGTCTCTTTCTAGTTCCCCTGAACCAGCCGGAGGACGTATGACTGATCGGATGGAAAGGCGTCTTGAGGAGCAAGATCGCAGGCTGAAGGAACTTAGTCAAAGGATCAACAATCAGCCGGGGTCGGATTACGACACCCGCCCCCCTCTTACTCGGCGGGTTATGGAAGAGCCCATTCCAAGGAGATTCCGATTTCCTCAACTGGACCCCTATGACGGTACCACCGATCCCCTAGATCATCTGGAGAGCTATAAAGCTATTATGCAGGTCCAAGGAGCGACTGATGCCCTCTTATGCATTGCCTTCCCAGCCACCCTCCGTAAGGCGGCCCGTGTTTGGTATTCTCGTCTGCCCTCACGTAGTATTGACTCTTTTCGACAACTGGAGAGATCTTTCCTGGCTCATTTCGACGCTTGTCGAAAGATTCCTCGAGTAGCAGACAGCTTATTCTCCGTGCAGCAAGAAGGAGAACCTTTAAAAGATTTTATAACCCGTTTCAAGGTGGCGGCCTTAGAAGTCTATCATCTTGAAGATGCTGTAGCCACACTGGCTTTAAAACGGGGGCTCCGTCCCTCCCGTTTTACTTACTCTCTGGACAAAAAACCTCCTTCCTCTTATGCTGATCTCTTGAGCCGTGCGCAGAAGTACATCCGCGCCGACGAAGCTGATTCATCAAGGAGAGGTGCGCAGGAGAGGACTGGCAAGAGACCCGCTCGCCCAGAGTTGAACGGCCCCCTCCCAAGAAGTCCGAACCCTCGCGCCGACCGACTGACCGCCGCAAGAGCCTGGCTCCCAGAGAAGACCATCTTACACCCCTCCTAGCGCCCCGGGCTCATATCCTTATGGAAATTGAAAACGAGCCTTATTTACGGCGTCCACCCCCGTTGAAGAAGGGCACCGCCCACGACAGGAGCCGTTATTGCCGTTTCCACAGGGATTACGGCCATGACACTGAAGAATGTCGGAACTTGAAGCAAGCCATCGAAGAACTCATTCAGAGGGGATATCTTGGGCAGTACATCCAGAAGAAAGAGGCTCCTCCCATACCAGCTTTGATGGGACCTCCTCCGCTCAAGCCAACATTGATAACACCCCAACAGAATGGATGGTGGGCATGATTTCCCACGGAAGAGCCTCATCTTCTAAGAGGCCAAGGGGAGGGGGAGAGCTAGATGATGTAATCCCTTCTGGGGGAGATATAGCGGGGGGTAATGTTGTAAAAGATGATAGCGTCGTTGTTTCAATGACGGTCGCTAAACATCCTGTAAAGAGGATCTTAATTGACAGTGGAAGCTCCGCTAATGTGCTTACTTATGACGCATTTCTTCGGATGAATTTACCTCTTGACTCTCTTCGGCCTGTAGCCGTCCCTCTAGTCGGTTTCACTGGAGACTCTATACGAGTGGAAGGCGAGATTACTTTACCAGCAACGGCAGGATCGCCGCCATGTCAAAGCACGATAATGCTGGATTTTCTGGTGGTTCGGGTTCCCCTGGCTTACAACGCCATTCTCGGCCGCCCCGGGTTGAATATGTTAGATGCAGTTATATCCAAGCGCCTGTTGGTGCAGTTCCCTACCAACCAAGGAGTTGGTGCGATGCACGGAGAGGTAGACTCGGTTAGACCCTGCTATCATTTAGCCCCTAGTCCTCAGGTGGCTAAAATTCCTCCGGTCGCCGAGTCGTTTGACCCTAGAGAAGTTGAGCGAAGAGGAGAGCCAGCGGAGCTTCTAATATCTTGCCCCCTGGGGGATGATCCCACTAAGATCGTGCAAATTGGCGAGCTCCTCTTCCCTGAAGTCCGGGATCAGCTCCTAGCCTTCTTATCGGCAAATGCGGATGTCTTCGCCTGGAAAGTGACGGACATGGTCGGGATTCCTCCGGAGGTGATTATTCATCAACTTAATATCAACCCAAGCTGCCGCCCTGTTCGCCAGAAGAAAAGGAGTTTCACCTCTGAGTGGCAGAGGGTCATAGACGAAGAGGTGGATAAATTGCTTATGGCCGGTCATATTCGGGAGGCACAATATCCTGATTGGCTAGCCAATGTGGTCATGGTCCGGAAGGCCAACGGAGGATGGAGAATATGCATCGATTACACCGATCTTAACAAAGCTTGTCCTAAGGACAGTTTTCCGTTGCCACGGATCGACCAGTTAGTAGATTCAACTTCTGGTTATGAACTTCTTAGCTTCATGGATGCTTCTCAGGGTACAATCAGATAAAATTGAACCCCTTAGACGAAGAGCATACTTCTTTTATACCGAGAAGGGCATCTATTGTTATAAAGTAATGCCCTTCGGGTTGAAGAATGCAGGAGCTACCTATCAGAGGCTGATGAACAAAGTTTTTAAAGACCAGCTCGGCCGCAACATGGAAGTATATGTAGATGATATGTTGACAAAAAGCACCTGTGCCATTGACCATGTCGCCGACCTGCAGGAGACCTTCCACAACCTCCGGCTCCATAGAATAAAGCTCAACCCAGGTAAATGTGCATTTGGAGTTACTGCAGGGAAATTCTTGGGTTTCTTGGTTACCCGGCGGGGTATTGAGGCAAACCCAGAGAAAATTCAGGCCATTCTCAATATGAGGCGGCCTATATGTAAGAAAGAGGTGCAACAACTCACCGGGAGGATAGCAGCATTAAGCCGATTTTTGTCAAGATCGGCCGAGGTGTCTACCCTTCTTCAAGGTCTTACGTAAAGCGGACGGTTTTGAGTGGACGAAAGACTGTCAACAAGCTTTTGAAGAACTTAAGGAGTTCTTGTCCACACCGCCCCTGTTGTCTAAACCGGAAGAAGGAGAAAAGCTTTTCCTCTATCTTGCGGCTTCCTCAGAAGCCGTTAGTTCCGTTTTGGTGCGTGTCGGCGACCATGCCATTCAAAGACCTGTGTATTATACCAGCAAAGTACTTCATGGTGCAGAAGAGAGGTATTCCAAAATGAGAAAGTCATTTTTGCTTTATTCATCTCCGCCCGACGACTCAGACCCTACTTTCAGGCCCATCCTATAGTCGTCCTCACTGATCAACCTCTCAGAGCCATTTTGTCACGATCAGACACCTCTGGCCGGTTGGCCAAGTGGGCCATCAAACTAGGGGAATTCGACTTGTCATTTCAGCCCAGAGCAGCTCTGAAATCCCAGGTCTTGGCTGATTTCCTAGTAGAATGCACTTGGTCTGAGGAACATCAAGAAGAGTTCCCCGGATTCTTTTAGATGCTGACGAGGGGAATGATAAAGCATGGGTCCTCCACGTCGACGGAGCCTCTAACTCCCAGGGGAGCGGAGCTGGTCTTATTCTTGCCAGCCCAGAAGGTGTAGTACTGGAGTATGCTCTTCGTTTCCTCTTTGAAGCCACTAACAATCAAGCTGAATATGAAGCCTTGTTAGCCGGAATCAAACTAGCGCATGGGATGGGAATCAAGCATCTCCGAGCTTTCACTGACTCGCAGCTTATTTCTGCCCAGGTGGCAGGAGAGTATGAAGCTCGGGACCCTATCATGTCCCAATATCTGAGCAAGGTTAAACTATTAGTTCCCTTGTTAGATCACTTCACCATCAGCTATATCCCCAGAGGTGAGAATGCTAGGGCTGATATGTTGGCCCGGCTTGCTACATCTGTGGATAGCGCCATGGGCAAAACCTACATCAAGTAAGCAAAAAGTGGCGTCTACTCATTCAAAGTCAATTCACTATAAAACTTTAATATCAACTGACTTACAAAAAGAGGTCCTTTAAAGGACCAAGTCAAGAACAAAAAGCTAAGATCAAGATAAACCTAGACATCTTCTATCGGTCTTCGGGATGCTCCTTCTCAGTAATTGGACCAAAGCCGGCTCCTCAGTAGTGGGCGTTTCTACGACAGGGTCTTTGGTCATCACCGCTCCATCCACCGCATCTTCAACCTCCATATAGATGTTTCTTCATCATCCGCGGGTTGAAAACGTTCAAGGTTTTCTAAATTAAAGTGCCGGGCTAGCCTCCGTTTACACCTCTCGAAACCCTGAATGAAAGCGTCCAGGGCAGCCTCATGGAGCTCCGACGCAAAGTCGAAGAATCCTTGTACTCTTTGATGGCCTCCTGGACCTTGGCTTCGGCCGCGGCCACCTTTTCCTGAGCTTTAGCCTCAGCTGCGGTCATCCTCTCCCGGGCCTCCGTCTCCACTGCTGCGACCCTGTCCAGAGCTTCCTTAGCATCCCTCTCGGCTAGAACCAGTTTTTCTGCAGCATCGCAAGCCGCGGCTTCCGCGTTGTCACTCGATTCTCAGTATGTTCTAGCCTGAGAGTGGTTTCCTTCAACCTTTCTTCTGTTGGCAGCAATTTCGCCCGGACTTCGGATAATTGGGCGTCTAAGCTCCGCAGCTCCTTCTCCGCCCTCCCCCGCCATGTTCGATAATCCTCCTGGATGACCCGAAGGTCATGTAGCACTTTCGACTCTCGGGCCTTCGTCTCCACCAATTCTTTATCCAAGCTCTCACTACGAGACTTGGCCTTGGTCAGGTCTTCGCGCAGCACAAAGAGGCCGTTAGACATCTGCAAAATACACTCGGTGAATACCCAAACTCAATAATCACGAAAGGAGGAGAGAGGAGAAGATCGTAGCTCTACCTGAAGCGCGGCTGTGAACATAGTGTCAAATGACTCCTCCTGTGATAGTTTCCTCATTTTATCCTGGAACCTGGGCAAGATCGAAAGTTTGAGGACTGTTTCCGATAAACAACTTTTATATGCGGTGCCCAGGTTAGGCGGTTGGGAAGGTGGGGATGGACTTCTCAAAGCATCCGAGGGAGCGGGGGCGAGGGCGCCTGTTTCCTTTGACGATGACGGGCCTGACGGATCAGTCTCAACGGCCTCCACGCTCCCTACCGATCCCCCGACGCCCTTAGCAGAAGATGGGGCGACCGCCGGAAGGCTCCCCTCGACAGGATCTCCTATCGGTATCCCCTCAGGAGGACTTGCCTCTCCCTCGCTGTCTTCTATCAGTGTTGCTTCGGGAAGAGCCGCTAGAGGTTGGGCACGACGGTCCGGTTCTGGCAGGCGGGGCCTTTTAGGTTCAGTTCCTACCGTGCCACGGTCGCTTCCTCCTCTCTTTCGGAGGCCCGATATCAGTGAGTCTTGAGAAAACTTCATTGCTGCAATATAGAGAGCACGCGGTTAGCTAAAAGGAGGACACCAAATATACTAGCTATGAATATAATAATAATAAAAAAAAATTCTTCGAGGCTCACCGGGCGCTGCAGCCAGCGACACCGGCACGAACGCAATCTCCCGGAGATTATCCTCCGATAGCAATTCCTTACTGGGAGGAATGATAGTGGAAATCAGAGTGTTGAAAAGCTCACGGTCTCTCTCATCAACACTCGAGTTCTGGTTAGAACTGGTATCCGGAATACCCCAATCTACACTCAACCCCTCCAAGTGTGCGTAAAAAAACCGAGACTTCCACCCTTTAATTTTAGAAGGAAGGTTAAGCCTAAGGACTCTCTTAGGCCTCGACGCGAAGCTCCACCACCCATCCCTAACAGGGTTTCGAATCCTATACAATGCCCTAAATAAAGAAAGTTGAGCGGAAGCTCCATGAAAGGAACAAAGCACTAGAAATGAAAAAATGACACGAATGGAATTGGGGGTAAGTTGTGCGGAATAAGGCGATACCTGTTCAACAAGTTTACGAAGAAAGGATGTAAGGGCAATCGTAGACCGCCCTTAAAAAACTCTTCGTACAATGCAACCTTTCCTGGTTGCACTAGGGTGACTCTATCCTCGGGGAGGGGAGCGGAAAGCCGAATGTCACTAGGGATCCCAAACTGAGCCCTAAGGTTCCTAAGATCTTGGGAAGTTGTAACTGAGGCGACATCCGCCGGCCTGGCCGATTTGGAAGCAATCGCAGGAAGCCCTACCTCACGGCTGGTAGATGAGGAGGAAACCCTAGGAGACTGGGGTAACAACCTAGACACAGGCTGCGCGGACCGAGCGATAGGTTGATCCCCGCGATGGCTACCCCTCCGAGGGCCTGTCGACGCGCCTGAAGAATCTCTTCACGGGAAGGCTCGATCATGGGGCCTTTACCTTTCCTATCTTGGGAGGGATCCATGGAAAAAGAAAAAGAGAAGAAGAAGTCGACTAACCTGGACTTGGAGAGATAAAATCGCAGAAGGATATACAAAATAAAAGATTAAGGGATGGAGGGGACGGCCCCCCTTTTTATATTTCGGACGCAATGCCTCGAGCGCCGCAAGGCCACGTGGCAGTCCCCCAGTGGGACCGGACAAGCGAAAAGACACTATCTTCCTAGAGATATGCGCCTCCCCTCTTTCTTCCTTTTCTCGAAATGACACTTATCATGTGCTGGGATTTGAAATTCGAATTTTTCGCCCTTCTCCCTTGCACGTGTGCAACGCACATGAATACAAGGGACATGGGCGAGGGGGCATATGATATAGTTTGTAAATAAAATGGTTAGTAAATGATGTGGTTGGAAAACAAAAAATTAAGATCCAAGTCCTAGGCGGCCCTGGCCTTAGGCGACCCCCAGGGTCTGGGCGGTCCCTAGTCCTAGATGGCCCCCAGGTCCTGGGCGGCCTCCTGGTCCTAGGCGGCCCTCAAGGTCTGGGCGGCCCCCAGAGTCTGGGCAGCCCCTAGTCCTAGGCGGCCCCAAGGTCCTAGGCGGCCTCCTAATCCTAGACGGCCCCCAGAGTCTGGGCGGCCCCCCAGTCCTAAGCGGCCCCCAGGGTCTGGGCGGCCCCTAGTCCTAGGCGGCCCCCAGGTCCTGGGCGGCCTCCTGGTTCTAGGCGGCCCCCAAAGTCTGGGCGGCCCCTAGTCCTAGACGGCCCCCAGGTCCTGGGCGGCCCCTGGTCCTAGGCGGCCCCCAAGGTCTGGGCGGCCCCTAGTCCTGGACGACCCCCAGGTCCTGGGCGGCCTCCTGGTCCTAGGCGGCTCCCAAAGTCTGGGCGGCCCTTAGTCCTAGATGGCCCCAGGTCCTGGGCGGCCTCCTGGTCCTAGGCGGCCCCCAAGGTCTGGGCGGCCCCTAGTCCTGGACGGCCCCTAAGTCCTAGGCGGCCCTTGGCCCCAGACGGCCCCCATAGTCTGCGCGGCCCCTAGTCCTAGGCGGCCCCCAGGTCCTAGGCGGCCTCCTAATCCTAGACGGCCCCTAGTCCTAGGCGGCCCCCAGGTCCTAGGCGGCCTCCTAATCCTAGACGGCCCCAAGAGTCTGGGCACCCTAGTCCTAAGCGGCCCCCAGGATCTGGGCGGCCCCTAGTCCTAGGCGGCCCCCAGGTCCTGGACCGCCTCCTGGTCCTAGGCGGCCCCTAGTCCTAGACGGCCCCCAATCTTGGAATCATTCTCGTATCAGGAGCACTAAACACGACGAGCTATCGTGTCCGGAATAGAAATCGAGAATCATTAAGCATCATGACGCTTTAAATGGTTCGAATAAGACAAACACTGGAACATCGCCGTTTATCTAGAAAAAGGAGATACTGAGCTCCTGTTTTAGGACCAGATACCTTTTCTCTGACTCTGACACTCCCACTAACCCTGACATTCCCTTGGGATAACCAAGGTCATCATGAAGATCCTTATCTTCATGAGTAAGTTTCTTAATACCTTTATTGTTAATCACCAATGAATGACCACGTAGCAGGCGCTGGGCTAGGGTAAACGTTTATCTTACACATGGACCTTCTGACCCACAAAAAAGAGAGAAAAGAAGAAGCTCGGAGGGGGATAAGAAGGGGGGAGGGTGCTTGAAGGAGGGGGCTCCTTCTTCCTTCAGTAAGAGATCTCATAGCAAAGAAAAAGAAAAACAAAAATCTGGTGATTGAGCAACATCAATATGCTCTATAATAACTTGGGCATGGGGCCATGCCAGGCCAGGCATGATCCAAGCCCATCGGGCCGCACCGGTTATGATCATTTCTAACCATTTTTAACGGCTAGAAACGGTTATAAATGGCCATATCGGGGGTTTTACCATTTTAACCTCCCCAACAGCCATATAACAGCTACAATGAAGGGTATTTTCTAAAAAAATTTTGAGACTTCTATAAATAGCCCATTCCTTCTTATTCACACCACATCAAACCAACTCTTCTCTTCTTCTTTACTACTACTATTTCTCTCTTCTAGCAAGTGCTCTACAATTTAATTTTTAGTTTGCAAGTATTCTGGCAAATGTTTAAGTGCTACACAAGAGGAGGTTCTTGTTGAGAAGTACAAGAGAAATGAGGTCACTTCTTGTTGAGAGGCGAGAGCACAAGAGGAAGCTCACAAATCTCGGCTCCATGCCTTTAATGTTAGGAAACCTATGAAGGCATATATATATATATATATATATATATTTATAAAGCAGCGAAAATCGATCAAATCGATTTATCAATCTACCTACATCATGAACTAATACGATAACAGTGCATGTAAATGATATTAAAAATTAGAAAGCAAAACATAAAACTATTTTATATTAATGATTTGATCGTATCAAATTTCACTAAGATACTTTACCTTTGCAAACTGCTGGATGGTTGAAGAGAAGAGCTCCTTAAGCCACACACACGTATGGCCTCTATAGGTAGTTCACACCAGTCTCTTTCCTGATCAAATCCTTCGGAGTGCTAGCTCCTTAGGATCCACGAAGGCTGATCTTCTTCTTCTTTCTTTGAACAGCAAGATGGTCTTGTAGCCAAAGGAGAACTAGCAGAGGTAGAAGAGAAATCCTTTTCCAAACTGCTCTCTACTCACTTGAAAACTTAATCCTCACAATATCCCATACTTAGGAGTAAAACCTTTTTCTAAGGTAGAAAATCCCCCAAAGAAATCCTCTCTTGTTACTACCTACAATAACCCTTATATAAAGGTTACCATGAAGGAAAGAGGTTTGCAAGGTGGAAGAATTTGTGGAGAGTGGGAGAGGTTTAGAAGGTGAGGGACTTGGGGAGAGGTTTTACGTTTGAAAGGTGGAGGGACTTTAGGAGAGGGTTAAGGATAAAACATTATTTAGCTTTAGGTGTTACAAATTAGTTCTAGGTTTAAATTTTGAATTCCAACCGTAATATGATTAAATTTAAATTCTAAATTTAGACTTAAAAAGAATTACAAATTTAAACTCAAGACTAATTTTAGCAAAAAATTAAATTTAATTTTGAAATTCAAATTCGAATGCAATAAAAGGAAAGAAAGAGTGCATGGTTAAGTCCAATCCAATTGGATCCCAAACCAAAATATATTTGGCTTGATTCAATCATCGATTAACCTTTAGATCAGGAAGAAAACCCCTATGGCAAGTGACCCCATAGGTTCAAATACTAAGCCAGTAGTACCAGAACATTTTTAGCACCAATCGAAGTCGCCATCTAGCAATGACACCCGACGTCCGGATAGGTCGAAGATTACAAAGCAATAATCTGAATCCTCTGGCATATGGTTACCATATAATCATCCCTTTGACCTCATAATGCTCAGGATGACTTAGGATTTAACTTTCAACCCCTAATCAGCACATCCATGATATGCCTCAACCTTACAAGTCCTATGACTCCTCACAAGAACTGCCCTGGCCAAGGTTTTGCTAAGTTGAGATATAGTGAGACATTTACTCCAAACTATTTGAAGGGATCAATCCCATCTTGATCCACCACTGCTCCACAAGTACTTGTTGACTGTACCCAGATACCTTTTGTCACTAGATTAAAAATCCAGGTAGTCCCGCACCAAAGCACAGTGAGTTGCTTGCAAGCTACCATGGTGATCTTAGGTTCGAGAGACATTTATATTCATATCCCTTCGCGAGCAACCCTTGACAGAAGGGAGCTCCGCAGGTGGGTCACGTTTAATGAAATGTTATACATTTCACAGTATACCATATCAGTGTCTCCACACTCCTTGGTCAAGAGGACAACCAACCTATATGACATACATCAACCTGTACTTGATACACTGTCGTCCTATAATAATGTATCATTTGGTTGTAAACAGTTTTAAGAACTACTCGATATATCCTCTCTATATCGAATGCAAGGTAGTTCTAAGGACTCCATCACACAAGAACTTTTTATAGAAAAATGTAAATGTGACGAACTGCCAAAAAATACTTTTATTTATTATAAAGTTCATACACAATTACAATGAGCATAACCATATGCAGCCTAAACGATTGACTTTGGGATACATTTCCCAATAACTCCCACTTGAACTAAAGCCAATCGGAATAGAATCTAATTCCCATTTTTCATTTACAATCATTGAACTCTTGAATTCCAACGGCTTTGGTGAATGGGTCGGCTAGGTTCTCCTTTCCATCGATCTTCTGAAGGTCGATGTCACCTCACTCCATGATTTCTCGCACAAGGTGATAACGACGCAGAATATGTTTGGTGCGTTGATGGGATTTCGACTCTTTGGCTTAAGCAATGGCTCCGGTGTTGTCATAGTACACCGAAATAGGACCATTCAAAGAAGGTGCCACTCCCAATTCTCCTAGAACCTTTTGCAACCATACAGCTTCCTTTGCTGCATCCGATGCTGCAATATATTTTGCCTTTCAAACTGAGTCTGCCACAGTCTGTTGCTTAGAACTTTTTCAGAAATAGCTCCTCCATTTAGGGTAAAGATAAACCCTGACACACTCTTACTACCATCCCTATCTGACTGAAAACTGGAGTCAGTATATCTCACAAGTTTTAAGTTAGATTATCCATAAATTATCCATTGGTCCTTAGTATTTCGCAAATACTTAAGAATAGTCTTCACTACATTCTAATGAGCTTCACCTTGGTCAGACTAGTATCTGCTCACTATCCCTAGTGAGTATGTCATGTCTAGTCTAGTACATGTCATGACGTACATGATAGAACCCACTGTCGAAGCATATGGAATCCTACTCATATGCTCTCTTTTAAGGAGTTGTCACACAATCCTTTTTGGAGAGAGAAATTCCATAGCCTTTTGGGAGATAGTCTTTCTTAGAATTCTCCATGCTTAAATGTTTTAGCATAGTGTCTATGTACGTGGATTGGGATAATCCCAGAAGCCTCCTAGATCTTCATACCAAGTATATAAGAGGCTTCACCCAAGTCCTTCATAGAGAATTGAGATGATAACCAGACCTTTATTCTCTGTAGTGCTGGGATATCATTCCCGATTAAGAGAATGTCATCCACATACAATACAAGGAATACAATTACAGAACCATTAGCCCATTTATAAATGCAAGGTTCTTCTCTGTTCCTAATGAAACCATACGTCTTAATACATTTATCAAAATGCATGTTCCAACTCCGAGATGCCTGCTTCTATCCATAAATGGATCTTTGAAGTTTGCACAATTTTGACTCATCTGTGGATGTGAACCCTTCAGGTTGTATCATATACACCTCCTCTTCAAGTTACCATTAAGGAAAGCTATTCGGACATCCTTTTGTCAGATTTCATAACTAAAGTATGCTGCTAAACCAAGCATAATCGAATGGATTTAAGCATTGCCACAGGAAAAAATGTCTCGTCATAGTCTATACCATAACGTTAACGATACCCCTTAGCAACGAGACAAGCTTTATAGGTCTCTACCTGCCCATCAACGCCTCTTTTCCTTTTGAAAATCCATTTACACCAAATGAATTTTATCCTCTTAGGTAGATCAACCAATGTCCATAGATTGTTGATTTCCATGGATTCCATTTCGGATTTCATGGCTTCTAGCCATTTTTTAGAATCAGACCTCTGTATTGCATCCATATAGTTGATCGGATCCTCATTATTCTTATCGAGTTCAATAGGATCATCATTCCGGATCAAGAAACCGTAGTATCTATCCGATTGATGCAGTACCCTACCAGATCTCCTTAATGATTCCTGTATGGGCTCTGAGTTTCATCTAGTCAAAACCATTTATGTGTCATCTCTTAAGTGTGTCAATTTTTTTTACTTGTTGAACTTCACTAAGTTCAACCTTAGTGGCTCCAGTTCTTCACTAAGAAACTCCTTTTCTAAAAAGATAGCCCTAAGATTGACGAACAACTTTTGTTCTTCAGGTAAGTAAAAGTAATACCCCTTAGACTCTTTTGGATACCCTACAAATAGGCACTGGTTAGACCTAGGTCCAAGCTTATTTGTTTCCAAATGTTTAACATAAGCTGGGCAGCCCCAGACTTGAAGGTGTGAGAGTATCAGCTTACGCCCAGTCCATATCTCATATGGTGTTTTGTTAACGGACTTATTTGGAACCCTATTTAAAAGGTAACACGTTGACTCTAGAGCATAACCCCAAAAGAAGATCGGTAGAGAAGCAAAGCCCATCATGGACCAAACCATGTCTAACAGGGTTCGATTCTTCTTTTCAGACACTCCATTTAACTAAGGTGTCCCTAGAGGTGTTCATTGAGAAATAATTCCATTGTCCTCAAGATATGTCAGAAACTCACTGGAAAATATTCATCACCTCGATTTGATCGAAGGGTTTTGATAAACTTTCCAGTTTATTTATTTACTTCATTACGATATCATTTGAACATTTCAAACGATTCAGACTTATGTCTCATCAAGAATATATAACCATACCTCGAAAGATCATCTGTAAACGTAATGAAATAATTATACCCACCCTTAGCACTGACATTCATTGGTCCGCATACATCGGTATGTACTGAACTTAAAATTTTATTTGTCCGTTCACCTTTTCTACTAAAAAATGATTTGGTTATTTTATCCAGAAGACAAGATTCACATGTTGGTACTAATTCAAAATCATTAACCTCAAGTAGACCTTCTTGTCTCAACTTATTTATCCTGTTCTTGTTAATATGACCTAGCTGGCAGTGCCAAAGGTAAGCATTACTGATATCATTTATCCTAGGGCATTTGTTGGATGTATCATTACACCAACAAGTCGCGATA
>UESW01001411.1:30579-91454 GCA_900491605.1 Calamus simplicifolius
GCAAGCTACTATGGTGATCTTAGGTTCGAGAGACATTTATATCCATATCCCTTTGCGAGCAACCCTTGGCAGAAGGGAGCTCCACAGGTGGGTCACATTTAATGAAATGTCATATGTTGCTGCCAAATCACTTGCGATGAGCGCCGGGTGAGCTGAGATCTCTGCAGGCCTTCGAGAGTGTAGAGAGGTCACCGTCTTCCTTCTGGGGCCTGCAAAGAAAAGTCCCGAACCGGTGGTTCCGGCGGGGACCCTCCGACGTTCAAGTCAGCGATCTGGAGAACAGGGATGTTGGCCCAGATGGCAACCCAAGAGGGGGGGTGAATTGGGTTCTTTAAAAATTAGCCTTTTTTAAAAAATAGTTTGCTTAGATTAAAGAAGGCAAATGCAAGGTAACTATAAAGTGCAGTGAATAAGATAGAGATAGAGAAGAGACAATGGAACACGGCAAACTCAAAAGATTTTATAGTGGTTCGGTGTATCCAACACCTACGTCCACTCCCAAGAATCACTTGGGTCCACACTATAATCACCCTAGATTACAGCAGAGTTGTTTTACAAGCTCACAACTCGAACTTGTTGTTTTCCCGGGTGTACAACGAACCCAGCTGGTTTTCAAGGGCTCACCAGCACAAAAACCCTAACCCAAGCTTAACCAAGCTTGAACCGAGGTAAAACTACCTCCTCTAGTTCAATCCCCCAGATTGAACTAGGCACAAACAAAATAAGTATTGTTTTTGAAATACAAAGCTCCTTAATGAGCAATATACAAATTAAGAATAACAAGGTTTAGAAAAGCCTGATTTGTAGATAGGTTGGCTTTTGAGCTTTTCTTCTTTTCTTCTTTTCTTCTTCTCCTTGCTGGATTGAATCAAGCCTCAGCTCGATTCTTCACAGTTGAAGCAGTTGAGAAGAGTTGAAAAGCAAGAAACGAATCTCCTTTCTCCAAGTTGGGAAATCCACCAAGACTTTGATTTGAACGCTTTGGATTCTCTTGAGCTTTTTGGAGTGGAGTGGATTTGAGCTAGAAGGTTTTTCCTCTCAAGATTCAAGCTCTCGGATTTTTGAAATGGGATTTGTCTATCTCAGATTTCTCTCTTTTTCTTTCTTTTTCCGTTCTTTTCGTTCATTTTTTTTGAACAATAGACTTCCCTTTTTATAGATTTCTTTTACACCCTTTTTGGAAGAAAACTATCCGTTGGAGTGTACCTTGTATCAAAATATATCCGTTAGAAATAGGGTAAAATAGAAATATTACCGTTAGAGCTGATCTGGCAACTTGATTTTTCGTTCCAGGTGGGTTGGAGTCGACTCTAACTTTTCTGGAGTCGGCTCTAGCTCGAGGCATTTCAAAACGGTATTTCTGGAGTCGTCTCTGGCTTTTCTGGGGTCGACAAGAAACTTTTCCGGAGTCGACTCTAACTTACCCGGAGTCGACTCTAGGTCGGGGCCAGAAAAATTGACTTTCTGCTTCTTCTGTGAGAGTCGACTCTAACAGTCTCGGAGTCGACTCTAACGTCCGTGCCAGTTCCGGAGTCGGCTCTGTGATTCTCGGAGTCGACTCTAATGTCTGCAATTCTTACCTAGACATTAGATTCGATCCAGAACACTATGTAACTCCTGATTTTGATCATTCAATAGTCTTATAATCTGAAACACTAAATCAAAATCATCAGAGCCTTCAAGAGTTATACTCAGATAGTTTTGTTAATCATCAAAATCATCAATTGGGTCAACAATCTCCCCTTTTTGATGATAACAAAAACTTTGAGTATATGCATTCAAAAATTCAATCAAACTAAGGATTATAGTCATTTTGAACTTTAAACATTTGAAATTTAGGTTTTGATGCCAATGTTCAACAGTAAACTTTAAAATTGTGCATGAGTTCAATATAATCCATCAATTATGAATATTTAATCTTAATGTGCATAAAATTGCAAATGAGCTTTTTGTTAAGCTCCCCCTGCATAAGCATCAAATTTTAACAGATTAACATTTCAAGTCATTTTGCATAAACAATTAATTCTCCCCCTTTCTTTCTTTCTTTATGCATATATAACCATTTCTCCCTTCATTAAAATTTTCAAGTCTTTGCATATTCAATATTCATATTCAATCTTTCTTTGCATTTTTTGCATATTCAACCATCTCAACCATCTCTCCCCCTTTTTTGTTATCAGAAATAAGGAGAGTATTAGATAAAGAAAGTTATATATAAAAATTGTAGACTCAATAAAGCATAGGGATCCAAGCAATCAATATTTGAAAAAGTGAAATTGTATTTCATAAGCAAGAACCATTACATTAGTTGATTCATTTACATTTCAAAATGAAATACATTAGATATTCAAAAACTTCCTAAGTACAAACTATCAAACTCAAAATCAAGGTCAAATGTGTTTGAATACAATTTTCTTCAAATGACCTATGATTTCCATTACATCATCCTTTTGTGATTTCTTAAAGTTTTCAAGGCAAGCTTCGATTTGAGAGACTGCAAGGTCAATGTCCTTCTTCAATTGACCCGTTGCATGAACATACGATCCTGATCCATCGGCAATGCCTTCCATCCTTTCAAAGATCTTGTGAAGCTCAGCACCAAAGGATTCAACAGAACTGCCTAAGGTAAAGGATAGCATGTCCAGTCTCGAATTTAGTTCTTCTTTCAACAGATTAAAGTCTTCTTTTAATTTAGAAATTTCTTGAGATCTCTGGCTATCATACTCAGCAAGCAAACCTCTTAACTGATCAAGTTGCTCATCAGAGAATCTCCCAGAATTTATTATAGGCTGATGTGGAGGTGAGGGAATAGAACTGGGTCCGGCCTCTGAAGGTCCAGCTGAAGAAGGTCCCGCAATAGAAGGATCAGGGATGATGGTCCCTCAGTGGATGGTCCCGGGATGTCTTCTACTCTGGTTTCCTCTGCCCTTTCTCTTTCTGCTCTTTCCTCTCTTCCTCCCTTCATCCAAACACCATTTACTTTCTTGAAGCCCATTCGATGATAGTAGAATGCTATAATAATCAGTGTGTCTCAGTTTTCTTAAAGGTTCATTTTCCATAATGAGCACACCCTGGCTTCTAAAGACTAGTGTCAGAATCATACCGTATGGCAGTGTTGATCTCTTCTTTGTAGCTGCCTCTGCCATGTATCCAATCATCATGCCAGCTAAATTGACTGGCTTCCAGTTATAATGCAGTCCATCAACAGAACGTCTCGCTCCGAGACATACTCGAATCTACCAATTTTTGGAAATAAGATTCTTCCACAGATATTATGCAATAATCTGAGTTCTAGGTTCAACTGATTTGCAAAGATTTCTTCAAACTCAGTCACATCTCTCCCTAGCATCCTTGTCAGTGCCCCACTCTATCCTCATGTTGATATTCCATCAATCCGATAGTGGGCATTTCTAATAGGTTTCCAAGAATCTCCGAGGTAATGGTCACTCTTGTTCCTCTTACAATGCTTATTAAACCACCTTCTCCTCTGCTTAATCCGTTGTAAAACTCTCTTACTAAAGCAGGATAAGTGGGTAAATCAAGTGAGCAAACTTTTCCCATCCCATTTCCTTTAAATATCTTCCAATAGAGAACCCTTCCGATTCAAATAAATCAAAGTTTACTTTTCTCCCAGTGGTAATGGTCTTACCCGCTAAATGGTCAACCTTTGGTGAAGATGGTGAAGGAGGGGAATCCTCTTGAGTGGCCGAAGAGGAAGAAGGCGAGGGTTGCCTCCGAACAGTGCGTCTCTTCGTTGGAACGGATGCTCCACCGACGAATCCGCGCCTCTTAGGAGCCATTGAGAAGATTGGAAGGTTAATCAAGGTTTTGAGTAGATTTGGGAAGTTGGAAAGGTTTTGGAGTTCTTTGGATAGGTTTAGGAGACGATTGGAATGATTGGGGGTCGACTCCGCCTTTTTATTTTTGACCTAGCTCGACTTAGAGTCGACTCCCGAAAACTGGGTGTCGGCTCCGAACCAGAAAATCTGTCAGCGCTCGTATTAGAGTCGGCTCACAAAAGCCAGAGTCGGCTCTAATCACTTAGACAGAACATCAAAAACTCAGGTGTCGACTCCACAAACTGTCAGAGTCGACTCTAACAGTTTCAGAGATAAAAAATTAAGTTTCAAGAATTTGAAACTATTCAAATTAATCATCAAATTATAGATTAATGTTCTTTAGCAATTGGGGAAACAATGAATCAAGATCTAGATAGATTTCCTTATTGAAATATCAAGATTTTTCAAGAAAATGATGAAATCTAGATAGATGTCCTTAAGAGTTTCAGAAAACTATTCCAAAGGATCACAAACTCCTAATTCTCCTCTAAGATAACAAAATCTCTCTTCACTTAAGGGTTTTGTTAATATATCTGCAAGTTGTTCTTCAGTATTCACATAATCAAGACAAATTTCATTATTGGCTACATGTTCTCTTATAAAGTGATATCTTATTTCAATATGCTTTGTTCTTGAATGTTGAATTGGATTTTTAGTTAGATTTATTGCACTTGTATTATCACATCTTATAGGTGTCTTATCAAGTGTGATACCATAGTCTTCAAGTTGTCTCTTAATCCATAGGATTTGAGCACAGCAACTTCCAGCTGCAACATATTCTGCTTCCGCAGTAGATAATGCAACCGAATTTTGCTTTTTGCTAAACCATGAGATTAAGTTACTTCCTAAAAATTGGCATGCACCACTTGTGCTTTTTCTATCTAACTTGCATCCGGCATAATCAGAATCTGAGTATGCAATTAGATTTAATGTGGAGTCTCTAGAATACCATAAACCTACATTTTTTGTTCCACTTAAGTATCTTAGTATTCTTTTAACAGCTATTAAGTGTGATTCTTTAGGTTCTGATTGAAATCTAGCACATAAACATACAGAAAACATAATATCTGGTCTACTTGCGGTTAAATAAAGAAGGGATCCGATAATACCTCGATAATACTTTTGATCAACCTTTTTACCTTCTTCATCTTTGTCCAGCTTGCATGAAGGACTCATTGGTGTTCCGAGGGGTTTAATTGATTCCATACCAAATTTCTTTAAAATCTCTCTTGTGTACTTTGTTTGGTTGATAAAGATACCCTCTTTGCTTTGTTTGATTTGAGTCCAAGGAAGAAGTTGAGTTCTCCCATCATGCTCATCTCGAATTCTCCCTGCATTAACTTGGCAAATTCTTGACATAGAGAATCGTTAGTAGCACCAAAAACAATGTCATCAACATATATTTGTACTACAAGTAAATCTTTACTTTTTCTTTTCAAAAATAATGTTTTATCAACATTTCCTCTTGTGAAATCATTTTCAATTAAAAATTTACTTAGTCTATCATACCAAGCTCTAGGTGCTTGTTTTAAACCATATAATGCCTTGTGTAATTTAAAAACGTGATTTGAAAATTCATGATCTTCAAAACCTGGTTGTTCAACATAAACTTCTTCATTTATAAACCATTTAAAAATGTGCTTTTAACATCCATTTGAAATAAGTTAAAATTCATATGACATGCAAATGCAAGTAAAAGTCTAATGGCTTCTAATCTAGCTACAGGTGCAAAGGTTTCATCAAAATCAATACCTTCTTCTTGATTATATCCTTTTGCAACTAATCTAGCTTTGTTTCTAATTACTATGCCATTTTCATCTAGTTTATTTCTAAAAATCCATTTTGATCCTATAACTGAATGATTTTTAGGTCTTTCAACTAAGTCCATACATTATTTCTCGTAAATTGATTTAATTCTTCTTGCATTGCTAACATCCAATTATTATCTTTTTCAGCTTCTTCTATAGTTTTAGGTTCAATTTGTGATACAAATGCAAGATGATTACTAATATTTCTCATATATGATCTAGTTCTTATTCCTTGAGATGGATCACCTATAATCAATTCCTTGGGATGACTATGAGCATATCTCCAGTCTCTTGGAAGATCATTATGATCAATATTAACATCATCGTCCTTATTTGAATCATCATCTTTAGCTTCTTGCTCATGATCTGAAGATACTTCAATATTAAGTTTTTCAAGATCTTTTTCAATTATGTTTGTATCTTCCTCATCATCAAGCTTTTCAGAACTAGATGCTAAAGACTCATCGAAAACTATATGAATGGATTCTTCAACTACTAAGGTTTTCTTGTTAAATACTCTATAAGCTTTACTAGTTGTTGAATATCCTAAAAAGATTCCTTCATCAGATTTAGCATCAAATTTTTCTAAATTGTTTTTACCATTATTATGAATGAAACATTTACATCCAAATGTATGAAAGTATTTTATATTGGGTTTTCTTTCATTCCATAATTCATAAGGTGTTTTCTTTAAGATTGGTCTTATTAGGGCTCTATTTAAGATGTAGCATGCTGTGTTAATAGCTTCGCCCAAAAGTACTTTGGTAGGTTACTTTCGCATAGCATGGTACGGGCCATGTCTTCTAGAGTCCTATTTTTCCTTTCAACTACACCATTTTGCTGTGGAGTCCTAGGGGCTGAAAAATTATGATTAATACCATTTTCAGTACAAAAGCTTTCAAATAAGTGATTTTCAAATTCAGTTCTATGATCACTTTTTAGAGACACAATGGTAATGTTTTTCTCATTTGTGACTTTCTTGAAGAATTTCAGAAATATCGAGAAAGTCTCATCTTTGTGAGCTAAAAACATTACCCAAGTGTATCTAGAGTAATCATCTACAATCACTAAACCATATTTCTTTCCTCCTAGACTTGTGGTTCTAGTTGGTCCGAAAAGGTCCATGTGAAGTAGCTCTAATGCCTAGAAGTTGAAACAACATTTTTAGATTTGAAAGAACTTCTAGTTTGTTTTCCAAATTGACATGCATCACATATTTTGTTATTTTCAAAAACTAGTTTAGGTAAGCCTTTAACTAAATCCATTTTAATTATTTTGAAATAAGGTGTGTGCTTGCATGACCTAATCTACGATGCCACAACCAACTAATTTATTTTGTTGAGAAATTATTGAAACATAATTGCCCCAACCTTATTGATTTTGATGATTTCCAAAAGCCATGAGTACCTTAAAGAATACAATGTGTTTATTTATCAAAACCTTGAGCTTATTCAAATTGAAAGGAATGAACTATCAATGGTTATATTAAATGATTTTGAATCAATTAGAAAAAGGAGTTTCAAGCTCTATGCTTAAAGATTTCAAAAAGGAATTTTTACACATTATAATTCAATCGATGAATTCTTGGAACATGTCTTGAATCCATGATAAATGTCATATTTAATGTATTCAAGTCAAATTTATATTTTAAATTTAATTGGGACAAGTTTTAAAGTCAATCAGAACATTTTTCTGATTTTTGTATCGGTCCCGAGCCGACTCAAGGGTTTCCGAGTCGACTCCCCAAACTGATTTCTCGAGTCGACCCTTGGTTTTCAAGAGTCGACCCCTGATTCTTGCGAGCCGACTCCTGTCTGTGCGAGCCGACTCCGCTCAAACAACAGAACCCATGTTTTTTGAGCACTTCTCGAGTCGACTCCCCATTTTCCTCGAGTCGACTCCCGACTTTCAGGAGCCGACACTTATGTTTTCGCGAGTCGACCCTCAATGTTAAAATGTTTCTATTTTTGGTAATCGACTCGAGCCGACTCCCAAAGCTCGAGTCGACTCCGCGAAATCTGGGCGCGATTTTTAACGATGACACATCAGCCCCAACGGTAAGATTTTTGAATAACGGCTATTTTTCCTTGTCTCTAACGGATATATTTTTGCAGATTCTATAAATAGAGGAGCTCTTTTCAAATCAAAAAAGAAAAAATCAAAAAGAGAGAAAAGAATATCATTTGAAAAGAGGGAAAAACAGAGCATATTGAAAAATCTTCTAGCTCAAAGAGAGTGATTCAAAAGGAGTGAAATCCAAGGAAGTTTCGTCTGCTCCTTCTCATCAATCCACAAGAGTCAAAAGAAAATCCAAAGCATTTCAAAGGTCAAATCGAGGATTTTCAAAAGAGAAAAAGCTTCATCTCAACTCCAAAGTCTTCAACGGTCAAGAATCTTGCTGAGGCGTGATTCAACACTTCAAGAGGAGTTAAAGAGAAGAAGGAAGAAAGCCCAAGCCACTACCATCTGCAATACTATCAGGCTTTTCTAACCTTTTATTTTGTACTTCATTTGTATATTTGCTCAAGGGGAGCATTTATTTTCAAACACTATTATTTTTGTTTGCTGATTCAATCAGTGGATTGAATCAGTGGAGGTTGGTATACCTCGTTGCAAGCCGGAGTGCTTGTGTTGGGTTAGTTGTGAGCCCGTGAAAAACAACGTGTAGGGTTTTGTGCTGGTAAGCCCGAGTTAAAACCAGCTGGGTTCGTTGTGCACCCGGTAAAACAACAAGTTTGAGTTGTGAGCTTGGAAAACAACTCGGCTGTAATCTAGAGAGATTATAGTGTGGACCCAAGTGAATCTTGGGAGTGGACGTAGGTGTTGGTTGCACCGAACCACTAAAATTATCTTGTGTTTGCCGTGCTATATTTTCTCTCTCTCTATCTCTCTTTATTTGCTTGTGTATTGCTTATTAGTTAGCCTCTCACTTGCACATCTTGCTAACTAATCAATTAAAGTTAAAAAGTCTTAAATTTTTAAGAACCCAATTCACCCCCCCCTCTTGGGTTGCCATCTGGGCCAACAATTGGTATCAGAGCAAGTGCTCATTTAGAATTTGATCTCACGATCAAGGGCTAAAGATCCATATGGCAACACAAATTGGTTCAAGTTTTGCTGAAGGTCATTCTACGAATCGACCTCCTTTATTTAATGGAACCAACTATTCATATTGGAAAGCTAGAATGAGAATATTCATTCAAGCTTCTGACTATGAATTGTGGGGAGTAATAATAAATGGACCTAGTACACCCACACACCTTATTGATGGCACTATTGTTCCTAAACCCGAAAGGGATTGGAATGATAATGATAGGAGAATGGCACAACTAAATGCTAAGCCATTAATATTTTATATTGTTCCTTAGACTCAAATGAATTCAACCGAATCTCAACTTGTAATTCCGCAAAAGAAATTTGGGATAGGTTGGAAATAACTCATGAAGGAACAAACCAAGTAAAAGAATCAAAGATAAATATTTTGGTTCAAATATGAATTGTTTACAATGGAACAAACTGAAACCATCACATGCATGTTCACTAGATTCACTGATATTGTGAATGGTTTGAAAAGTCTTGGTAGAATTTATTCTAATGCTGATCTTGTGCGCAAAATTCTTAGGTCACTACCAAGATCGTGGGAAGCAAAGTCACTGCTATCCAAGAAGCAAAGGACCTCAATGCATTACCTTTAGAGGAGCTTCTAGGATCCTTAATGACCCACGAGTTAACAATGAAGCAGCATGTTGAGGAGGAAACAAAAAGAAGAAAACCTTGCCCTCAAGACTGCAGAAATGGAAGAGAGCAGCAGTGAAAGTAATGATGAAGATGATGAGGAAACTGCTCTCTTGGCCAAAAATTCAGAAAGTTTATGAGAAAAAGGCCCTTCCATAAAAAGAAATTTGGAGCAAGATTGAAGGAGAAAAGGATAAGAAAAAGGACAAGGAGAAAGAAAAAGAAAAGAGCCCTTAGTATGTTATGAGTGTAAAAAGCCAGGGCACTTTAAGTATGATTGTCCTTTGCTGAAAAAGGCCTACAAGAAAAAGAAGAAAGCATACATGGCAACATGGTCTGATGAATCTTCCTCGTCGAAGAAGAAGAACAAAAGGAAGTTGCCAATATCTGCTTCATGGCCAACGACGACGACAACGACAATGAGGTAAGTTCTGAAAACTCAAATGATGATTTACATTTGATGAAATGTTTGAGGCTTTCAATGAACTTATGATTGATTTTAAATCCTTAAAAAAAAGTATAAGTTTTTGAAAAATGACAATATTAGCTTAGCTAAAAGTAAAAATGAATTAGCTTTAGAAGTTAAGAACTTAACTAATGAAAAAGAAGAACTTAGCAAAGAAAGAGATAATCTTAATCAAGAAATAGATTTGTTAAAATCTGAAACTAAAAACTCAACAAAAGATTTAAAAGATCAATTAGAAACTTTAGCTTTAGAAAAGAACAGCAAGTTAAAGAAAATGACTCTCTTAAGAAAGATGTTAAAAAATATAAAGACATTGTTGAGAAATTCACCTTAAGTTCAACTAAACTTAACATGATCTTAGATAGTCAAAAAGCTGTTTTTGACAAAGCAGGTTTAGGATATAACACATTAAGGAAACAAAAATCTTAAAGAATATTTTTGTAAAAGCCAACCAAAGTAATATAACTTGTTTAAATGTAATGAAAAAGGTCATAAATCATTTGAATGCAAAACGTTAAATAATAACAACAAGTTAAATGTTAAAGCTAAGAAAATATGGGTTCCGAAAGGAACAATTTTTGTTGCTGCTAACCATGAAGGACCCAAGAAAGCTTGGGTACCTAAGCATAAAGTTTGATTATATTGCAGGAATGTCTTGTAGCCAAAAGATCAAAGAAAAAGTGGTACCTTGATAGTGGCTGCTCAAGACATATGACGGGTGACAAAGATGAATTCATCACCCTAGAAGAAAAGAAAGGTGGAGTTGTGACGTTTGGCGATAACGGTAAAGGTCAAATTATGGGCCTTGGTAAAGTTCGCATAACTCCATCTATATTTATTGATAATGTACTTTATGTTGATGGTTTGAAGCATAATCTAATAGTATAAGTCAATTATGTGATAAAAACTTTAATGTTTCATTTAAATCTTCTTATGCACTGTAACTAATTCTATTGATGATAGCATTGTATTTACTGGTTATAGACATGGCAATGTTTACTTAGTTGATTAGAAAAATTATCTTTGAGTGATCATTGCTTAATTGCTGACAATGCTAACATAAATGAAATTAGTTGGTTGTGGCATCGTAGATTAGGTCATGCAAGCACACACCTTATTTCAAAACTAATTAAAATGGATTTAGTTAAAGGATTACCTAAACTAGATTTTGAAAATAATAAAATATGTGATGCATGTCAATTTGGAAAACAAACTAGAAGTTCTTTTAAATCTAAAAACATTGTTTCAACTTCTAGGGCACTAGAGCTACTTCACATGGATCTTTTCGGACCAACTAGAACCACAAGTCTAGGAGGAAAGAAATATGGTCTAGTGATTGTAGATGATTATTCTAGATATACTTGGGTAATGTTTTTAGCTCACAAAGATGAGACTTTCTCGATATTCCTGAAATTCTTCAAGAAAGTCACAAATGAGAAAAACACTACTATAGTATCTCTAAGAAGTGATCATGGAACAGAATTTGAAAATCACTTATTTGAAAGTTTTTGTTCTGAAAATGGAATTAATCATAATTTTTCAGCCCCTAGGACTCCACAACAAAATGGTGTAGTTGAAAGAAAAATAGGACTCTAGAAGACATGGCCCGTACCATGCTATGCGAAAGCAACTTACCAAAGTATTTTTGGGCGGAAGCAATTAACACAGCATGTTACATCTTAAATAGAGCTTTAATAAGACCAATATTAAAGAAAACACCTTATGAATTATGGAATGAAAGAAAACCAAATATAAAATACTTTCATGCATTTGGATGTAAATGTTTCATTCATAATAATGGTAAAAACAACTTAGGAAAATTTGATGCTAAATCTGATGAAGGAATTTTTCTAGGTTATTCAACAACTAGTAAGGCATATAGAATCTTTAACAAGAAAACCTTAGTAGTTGAAGAATCCATTCATGTAGTTTTTGATGAATCTTTAGCAACTGGATCTGAAAAGATTGATGATGAGGAAGATACAAACATAATTGAAAAAGATCTTGAAAAACTTAATATTGAAGTATCTTCTGATCATGAACAAGAGGCTAAAGATGATGATTCACATAAGGACGATGATGTCAATATTGATCATATGATAGATCTTCCAAGAGACTGGAGATATGCTCATAGTCATCCTAAGGAATTGATTATAGGCGATCCATCTCAAGGAATAAGACTAGATCATACATGAGAAATATTAGTAATCATCTTGCATTTGTATCACAAATTGAACCTAAAACTATAGAAGAAGCTGAAAAAGATAATAATTGGATGTTAGCAATGCAAGAAGAACTAAATCAATTTACAAGAAATAATGTTTGGACTTTAGTTGAAAGACCTAAAAATCATTCAGTAATAGGATCAAAATGGTTATAGAAATAAACTAGATGAAAATGGCATAGTAATTAGAAACAAAGCTAGATTGGTTGCTAAAGGATATAATCAAGAGGAAGGTATTGATTTTGATGAAACCTTTGCACCTGTAGCTAGATTAGAAGCCATTAGGCTATTACTTGCATTTGCATGTCATATGAATTTAACTTATTTCAAATGGATGTAAAAAGCGCATTTTTAAATGGATTTATTAATGAAGAAGTTTATGTAGAACAACCACCAGGTTTTGAAGATCACGAATTTTCAAATCACGTTTTTAAATTGCACAAAGCTTTATATGGTTTGAAACAAGCACCTAGAGCTTGGTATGATAGGTTAAGTAAATTCTTAATAGAAAATGATTTTACAAGAGGAAATGTTGATAAAACTTTGTTTTTGAAAAGAAAAAGTAAAGATTTACTTGTAGTACAAATATACGTAGATGACATTATTTTTGGTGCTACTAACGATTCTCTTTGTCAAGAATTTGCAAAGTTGATGCAGGGAGAATTCGAGATGAGCATGATGGGAGAACTCAACTTCTTCCTTGGACTCCAGATCAAACAATGCAAGAGGGAATCTTTATCAACCAAACCAAATACACAAGAGAACTACTCAAAAAGTTTGGTATGGAAACAATGAAACCCCTCGGAACTCCAATGAGTCCTTCATGCAAGCTGGACAAAGATGAAGAAGGTAAAAAGGTTGATCAAAAGTATTATCGAGGTATAATCGGATCCCTTCTTTATTTAACAGCAAGTAGACCAGATATTATGTTTTCAGTATGTTTATGTGCTAGATTTCAATCTGAACCTAAAGAATCACATTTAATAGCTGTTAAAAGAATTTTAAGATATCTAAATGGAACTAAAAATGTAGGTTTATGGTATTCTAGAGACTCCACATTAAACCTAATTGCATATTCAGATTCTGATTATGCTGGATGTAAATTAGATAGAAAAGCACAAGTGGTGCATGCCAATTCTTAGGTAGTAACTTAATCACATGGTTTAGCAAAAAGCAAAATTCAGTTGCATTATCAACTACTGAAGCTGAATATGTAGCAGCTGGAAGTTGCTGTGCGCAAATCCTATGGATTAAGCGACAACTTGAAGACTATGGTATCACACTTGATAAAACACCCATAAGATGTGATAACACTAGCGCAATCAACTTAACTAAAAATCCAATTCAACACTCAAGAACAAAACACATAGAAATTAGATATCATTTTATAAGGGAACATGTAGCTAATGATGAAATTTGTTTAGATTATGTAAACACTGAAGAACAATTAGCTGACATATTCACTAAACCTTTAAATGAAGAAAGATTTTGTTATCTTAGAGGAGAGTTAGGAATTTGTAATCCCTTTTGAATAAATTTTGAAACCTCTAAGGAAATATATCTAGAATTCTTTCAAATTCTCAAAATCTTAAGGAAATTTTATCTAGAACTCATATCAATTTGATCTCTCAAAGTCCATGATTTTTAATCATACTCAAAGATCAAATTCCGGACTCAATTCGGATTCTCTGAATCTTAATCTTTTTCTCTGAATTGTCTGGGAGCCGACTCGAGAGTATCGGAGTCGACTCGAGTTTTCTGAAACTCAGGAGTCGACCCCTCCTCTGAGCGAGTCGACTCGAGATCGTGTCCGTGCTCTGTGACTAGTCGCGAGCCGACTCCACACTTTGCGCGAGTCGACTCGACGTGGTCCCAGTCGATTTATTTAGGGCACGAGTCGACCCCACGGACATTTCATTTTCCAAATCTTCCAAATCCTCTCCAAAACTTTCCCAAAACCCTCCAAACCTCAAATAACCTCTGATTAACCATCCTTCAAGATCAATGGCACCCAAAACCCGAGGAGCTAGCTCGAGTGGCGCCGGTTGAAGAGAAAAAGGACCGTCGACGACCCGTCCGCGAGCCGTCTACGGATTCTTCTCTACCCTTCGGCTAGTGATCCTCCTGCTCCAGCTCCCTACCCCTCAGGTAGATCTTCTAGCCAGTAGGATTGTACCACAGGAAGGAAAGTGATTTTGAATTGTTTGAGAATGAAGGATTCATCATTGGTAGACAACTAATCGAGATGGGATTTGAGTATATTTGT
This sequence comes from Calamus simplicifolius, assembly GCA_900491605.1. Classification (NCBI taxonomy): domain Eukaryota; kingdom Viridiplantae; phylum Streptophyta; class Magnoliopsida; order Arecales; family Arecaceae; genus Calamus; species Calamus simplicifolius. Next base: position 44,918 of record UESW01001411.1, read on the forward strand.
TCATTGGACTGTCCACCTACCCTGCTTTAGTTAAAGAGTTTTACAAGAATTTGTCTAGAGGAGATGATGGCTTGGTGAGCAAGGTTAGAGGCATTGGTTTGAACATTACATCCTCCATTCTATCTAGATTATTGAATTACCCTTGTCTGGACCTTCTACATTTGCCCCTGAAGATAGGTCTCCAGCCTCACTCGCTTATTGAACCGAAATTTTGAAGGATTTGAAGAAGTCTTTGCTAGTCAACTGCCTTTGGAATTAAGATTCTCCACAACATTTGCAGCAGGATTTTATTTCCCAAGACGGCCATTTGACTATGTTTCTGAGCGAGATATTTTGTATGGATGCTGTTTTCTGGGAAACCCATCAATCTACCTAGGATGATAATTTGGTATTGCAGATTGTGGCGGGAAAAAGAAATCGAGCTTACCCTATGGCATGGTTTTGACTAAATTATTTCTTAGCCAAGGGATTGTGTTCAGTGATTGTGAGCCAAAGAAGGAGTTAAGACATACAGATTATTATACTTTGGCTACATTCATCGCATGGGGTTTGTTAAGAAAAATGGAAGTTGGGAGAGAAAATGTTACTGAGGACAGAGACATAGATGCAGAGGCACCCAGACCTTCTTGAGACATTCATCACCGGAGCCTCCTCAGTTTCATCTGTTCCAGAGTCTGTTCCAGCTCCTGCTTCAGATTCTACCCCTGCTCCTACTGTTGCTCCTGCTCAGTCTTCTACTTTTCATCTGGTAGTTTTTCTGATACACAGTTAGATCAGCTTCGATCTTATTCAAGTCTGAGTTAAGTGATCAAGAAAAAGATTGAAAGAAGAATTTAATGAAAAGTATATGAACTTAAAAGAAGCTTATATTCTCTCAGTGATCGAGTTGCATTGATTGAGTCTACTCTCAGTTCATCTACCGGTTCCTTAAGTGAAAATTTAAAGAATATCTTTGGAGAACTTAAGGACATCTGCGGTGACTCGGAGACATACTCCCAATGCAACGCGAGCTTCAAGATAAAATTACTTCTGCTTGTACTTTTGTTGATGAAAAACTCAAAGACTATGTTAGACTTCAATGTGAAGGGATGAAGCAAATTGTAGATCATTTGAATAGAATTACTAGAAGAAATTTTTAATTTGATGTAATCAAGTTTACTTTCAATGAGCAAGTTTACATTTCATGTACTTTCATTTTGAAGTAATGAGAAAGTTTGATGCTTACTTTTGTCTATTTCAATTATAAGTATCCTTGAATTCTTTGAATGATTATCCTCAATTGATAAGTTAAATGAAAAGATAAAGAATATTGATATTGAACTTCCTAACCTTTTTGTTGATTACAAAAAAGGGGGAGAGAGTTTATTATTCAATCGTATATGCCTTGCCTTCAATTCAATCAAAGTTTAATTTTAAATAGAGCATAAGGGGAAGAGATAAATTGAATTTCATAAAGGAAATGCTTAAGTTTCTGATTTTGAAAAATTTTGAATGATTTATAAAATTAAGGTTCATAGGGGGAGCTACCTCATTGAGGGGGAGCCTTTCCATGAACACAATAGTTGATTTTGGAATCACAAATTTTTCAATTTATAATGCATATACTCAATGTTTTTGTCATCATCAAAAAGGGGGAGATTGTTGAGAAATTATTGAAACATAATTGCCCCAACTTTATTGATTTTGATGATTTCCAAAAGCCATGAGTACCTTAAAGAAACAATGTGTTTATTTATCAAAAACCTTGAGCTTATTCAAATTGAAAGGAATGAACTATCAATGGTTATATTAAATGAGTTTTGAATCTATTAGAAAAAGGAGTTTCAAGCTCTATGCTTAAAAGATTTCAAAAAGGAATTTTTACACATTATAATTCAATCGATGAATTCTTGGAACATGTCTTGAATCCATGATAAATGTCATATTTAATGTATTCAAGTCAAATTTATATTTTAAATTTAATTGGGACAAGTTTTAAAGTCAATCAGAACATTTTTCTGATTTTTGTATCGGTCCCGAGCCGACTCAAGGGTTTCCGAGTCGACTCCCCAATTGCTGATTTTCTCGAGTCGACCCTTGGTTTTTCAAGAGTCGACCCCTGATTCTTGCGAGCCGACTCCTGTCTGTGCGAGCCGACTCCGCTCAACAGAACCCATGTTTTTTGAGCACTTCTCGAGTCGACTCCCCATTTTCCTCGAGTCGACTCCCGACTTTCAGGAGCCGACACTTTGTTTTCGCGAGTCGACCCCTCAATGCTTAAAATGTTTCTATTTTTGGTAATCGACTTCGAGCCGACTCCCACAAAGCTCGAGTCGACTCCGCGAAATCTGGGCGCGATTTTTAACGATGACACATCAGCCCCAACGGTAAGATTTTTGAATAACGGCTATTTTTCCTTGTCTCTAACGGATATATTTTTGCAGATTCTATAAATAGAGGAGCTCTTTTCAAATCAAAAACCCAGAAAAAATCAAAAAGAGAGAAAAGAATATCATTTGAAAAGAGGGAAAAACAGAGCATATTGGAATCTTTTAGCTCAAAGAGAGTGATTCAAAAGGAGTGAAATCCAAGAAAGTTTCGTCTGCTCCTTCTCATCAATCCACAAGAGTCAAAAGAAAATCCACAAGCATTTCAAAGGTCAAATCGAGGATTTTCAAAAGAGGAAAAAGCTTCATCTCAACTCCAAAGTCTTCAACGGTCAAGAATCTTGCTGAGGCGTGATTCAACACTTCAAGAGGAGTTAAAGAGAAGAAGGAAGAAAGCCCAAGCCACTACCATCTGCAATACTATCAGGCTTTTCTAACCTTTTATTTTGTACTTCATTTGTATATTTGCTCAAGGGGAGCATTTATTGTTCAAACACTCATTATTATTTGTTTGCTGATTCAATCAGTGGATTGAATCAGTGGAGGTTGGTATACCTCGTTGCAAGCCGGAGTGCTTGTGTTGGGTTAGTTGTGAGCCCGTGAAAAACAACGTGTAGGGTTTTGTGCTGGTAAGCCCGAGTTAAAACCAGCTGGGTTCGTTGTGCACCCGGTAAAACAACAAGTTTGAGTTGTGAGCTTGGAAAACAACTCGGCTGTAATCTAGAGAGATTATAGTGTGGACCCAAGTGAATCTTGGGAGTGGACGTAGGTGCTGGTTGCACCGAACCACTATAAAATTATCTTGTGTTTGCCGTGCCTATATTTTCTCTTTCTCTATCTCTCTTTATTTGCTTGTGTATTGCTTATTAGTTAGCCTCTCACTTGCACATCTTGCTAACTAATCAATTAAAGTTAAAAAGTCTTAAATTTTTAAGAACCCAATTCACCCCCCCCCCTCTTGGGTTGCCATCTGGGCCAACATATTTATGTCAGCATTGTCAGCAATTAAGCAATGATCACTCAAAGATAATTTTTCTAGATCAACCAGGTAAACATTGCCATGTCTATAACCAGTAAATACAATGCTATCATCAATAGAATTAGTTACAGTGCATATTGAAGATTTAAATGAAACATTAAAGTTTTTATCATATAATTGGCTTATACTAATTAGATTATGCTACAAACCATCAACATAAAGTACATTATCAATAAATATAGATGGAGTTATGCGAACTTTACCAAGGCCCATAATTTGACCTTTACCGTTATCGCCAAACGTCACAACTCCACCTTTCTTTTCTTCCAGGGTGATGAATTCATCTTTGTCACCCGTCATATGTCTTGAGCAGCCACTATCAAGGTACCACTTTTTCTTTGATCTTTTGGCTACAAGACATTCCTGCAACATAATTTAAACTTTATGTTTAGGTACCCAAGCTTTCTTGGGTCCTTCATGGTTAGTAGCAACAAAAATTGTTCCTTTCGAAACCCATATTTTCTTTGCTTTAACATTTAACTTGTTGTTATTATTTAATGTTTTGCATTCAAATGATTTATGACCTTTTTCATTGCATTTAAAATAAGTTATATTACTTTGATTGGCTTTTACAAAAATATTCTTTAAAGATTTTTGTTTCTTATACGTATTATAACCTAGGCCAGCTTTATCGAAAACAGCTTTTTGATTATCTAAAATCATGTTTAGTTTAGTTGAACTTAAGGTGAATTTTTCAACAATGTCTTTATATTTTATAACTTCTTTCTTTAATGAATCATTGTCTTTAACTTGCTGTTCTTTTTCTAAAGCTAAGGTTTCTAATTGATCTTTTAAATCTTGTGTTGAGTTTTTAGTTTCAGATTTCAACAAATCTATTTCTTGATTAAAATTATCTCTTTCTTTGCTAAGTTCTTTTTTTCATTAGTTAAGTTCTTAACTTCTAAAGCTAATTCATTTTTACTTTTAGCTAAGCTAATATTATCATTTTTAAAAACTTATACTTCTTTTTCAAAGATTTAAAATTAATCATAAGTTCATTGAAAGCCTCAAACATTTCATCAAAAGTGAATTCATCATTTGAGTTTTCAGAACTTACCTCATTGTCGTTGTCGTCGTTGTTGGCCATGAAGCAGATATTGGCAACTTTTTTGTTCTTCTTCTTCCGACGAGGAAGATTCATCAGACCATGTTGCCATGTATGCTTTCTTCTTTTTCTTGTAGGCCTTTTTCAGCAAAGGACAATCATATCTAAAGTGCCCTGGCTTTTTACACTCATAACATACTAAGGGCTCTTTCTCTTTTCTTTCTCCTTGTCTTTTTCTTATCTTTTTCTCCATCAATTCTTGCTCCAAATTTCTTTTTATGAAAGGGCTTTTTCTCATAAACTTTCTGAATTTTTTGGCTAAGAGAGCAGTTTCATCATCATCTTCATCATTACTTTCACTGCTGCTCTCTTTCATTTCTGCAGTTTTGAGGGCAAGTTTTCTTTCTTTTTGTTTCCTCCTCAACATGCTGCTTCATTGTCAGCTCGTGGGTCATTAGGGATCCTAGAAGCTCCTCTAAAGGTAATGCATTAAGGTCCTTTGCTTCTTGGATAGCAGTGACTTTCACTTTCCACGATCTTGGTAGTGACCTAAGAATTTTGCGCACAAGGTCAGCATTAGAATAAATTCTACCAAGACTCTTTAAACCATTCACAATATCAGTGAATCTAGTGAACATGCACGTGATGGTTTCAGTTTGTTCCATTGTAAACAATTCATATTTATGAACCAAATGTTAATTTTTGATTCCTTAACTTGGTTTGTTCCTTCATGTGTTATTTCCAACCTATCCCAAATTTCTTTTGCGGAATTACATGTTGAGATTTGGTTGTATTCATTAGAGTCTAAGGAACAATATAAAATGTTAATGGCTTTAGCATTTAATTGAGCCATCCTTCTATCATTATCATTCCAATCCCTTTCGGGCTTAGGAACAATAGTGTCATCTACTAAGTGTGTGGGTGTACTAGGTCCATTTATTATAACTCCCCACAATTCATAGTCAGAAGCTTGAATGAATATTCTCATTCTAGCTTTCCAATATGAATAGTTGGTTCCATTAAATAAAGGAGGTCTATTCGTAGAATGACCTTCAGCAAAACATGAACCACTTTATGTTGCCATAAGGATCTTTAGCCCTTGATCGTGAGATCAAATTCTAAATGAGCACTTGCTCTGATACCAATTGTTGGCCCAGATGGCAACCCAAGAGGGGAGGGTGAATTGGGTTCTTTAAAAATTAGCCTTTTTTTTTAAAATAGTTTGCTTGAGATTAAAGAAGGAAAATGCAAGGTAACTATAAAGTGCAGTTAATAAGATAGAGATAGAGAAAGAGACAATGGAACACGGCAAACTCAAAAGATTTTATAGTGGTTCGGTGTATCCAACACCTACGTCCACTCCCAAGAATCACTTGGGTCCACACTATAATCACCCTAGATTACAGCAGAGTTGTTTTACAAGCTCACAACTCGAACTTATTTTTTCCCGGGCGCACATTTCAAGGGCTCACCAGCACAAAAACCCTAACCCAAGCTTAACCAAGCTTGAACCGAGGTAAAACTACCTCCTCTAGTTCAATCCCCCAGATTGAACTAGGCACAAACAAAATAAGTATTGTTTTTGAAATACAAAGCTCCTTAATGAGCAAATATACAAATTAAGAATAACAAGGTTTAGAAAAGCCTGATTTGTAGATAGGTTGGCTTTTGAGCTTTTCTTCTTTTCTTCTTCTCCTTGTTGGATTGAACCAAGCCTCGGCTCCGATTCTTCACAGTTGAAGCAGTTGAGAAGAGTTGAAAAGCTAGAAACGAATCTCCTTTCTCCAAGTTGAAATCCACCAAGACTTTGATTTGAACGCTTTGAATTCTTCTTGAGCTTTTTGGAGTGGAGTGGATTTGAGCTAGAAGGTTTTTCCTCTCAAGATTCAAGCTCTCGGATTTTTGAAATGGGATTTGTCTATCTCAGATTTTCTCTCTTTTTCTTTCTATTTTTTCGTTCTTTTCGTTCTTTTTTTGAACAATAGACTTCCCTTTTTATAGATTTCTTTTACACCCTTTTTGGAAGAAAACTATCCGTTGGAGTGTACCTTGTATCAAAATATATCGTTAGAAATAGGGTAAAATAGAAATATTACCGTTAGAGCTGATCTGGCAACTTGATTTTTCGTTCCAGGTGGGTTGGAGTCGACTCTAACTTTTCTGGAGTCGGCTCTAGCTCGAGGCATTTAAAACGGTATTTCTGGAGTCATCTCTGGCTTTTCTGGGGTCGACAAGAAACTTTTCCGGAGTGACTCTAACTTACCCGGAGTCAACTCTAGGTCGGGGCCAGAAAAATCGACTTTCTGCTTCTTCTGTGAGAGTCGACTCTAACAGTTTCAGAGTCGACTCTAACGTCCGTGCCAGTTCTGGAGTCGGCTCTGTGATTCTCGGAGTCGACTCTAATGTCTGCAATTCTTACCTAGACATTAGATTCGATCCAGAACACTATGTAACTCCTGATTTTGATCATTCAATAGTCTTATAATCTGAAACACTAAATCAAAATCATCAGAGCCTTCAAGAGTTATACTCAGATAGTTTTGTTAATCATCAAAATCATCAATTGGGTCAACAAGGGATTTTTTAATGAAAGAGTAGAGATTAAGTCCTCCTCCCCCTCGTTGTGAGTCGGGGTCTCTATATACCTGTTCGGGGGTCCCTCTTACCCTTTGTTCACAATAGTTGAATCCTCCCGGATGGTTGGCAGTTTTTGGTCCTTTGACGTGCCGCAAAGGACGGGTAGTGGAGCCGAACGTGGGGGGTCATGCCTGCCGTTAGTGGCGCCAAGGGAAGGCACGTTCGTTGCCCATGTCGCCGAGCACGTTCATAGTGAAGTTATCCGCCACTCTCGAGGGAAGTGGGCTACGTAGCTTGAACATGGGTGGTCGTTGCTAAAACCGATGCCAAGGCTGATGCGAAGGTCGAGATGGGCTAGCCGATGCCATTGCCGAGACCGACGTCGTGACCAACACCGAGATGGGAATGGGCCGTGACCAACGAGAAGGTCAAGATGGGTCGTGACCGATGCGGAGGTCGAGATGGGCCGAAGCCGACGCCGATGCCGTTGCCGAGACCGATGCCATGGTCGAAGTGGGCCGCGGCCGATGCCAAGATCGAGGTGGGCCACTGCTAAGATGAGCCCAAGGCCGAGAAGAGCGGAGTGCGCCGGACCGTGTGACATTGAGTTCATGATCCCTCCATCTCGTGGGTCATGTGGTTTGATCAGCCGCATCAGCCGAAGGGACATCAGAGGCTAAAGCAGGGCTCGTCAATTTCCTTCATGGTTCTCTAACGGCGTCGTCCTTGGAGCCATCGGCCATGGGGCCGTCGGCCATGGAGCCGTCGTCCATGGGGCCGTCGGCCTTGGAGCCGTCGGCCATGGGGCTGTCGGCCATGGAGCCATCGGCCTTGGAGCCATCGGCCATTGGGGCCGTCGGCCTTGGAGCCATCGGCCATTGGGGCCGTCGCCATGGGGCCGTCGGCCTTAGGGCTGTCGGCCGTAGGGCCGTCGGCCTTGGAGCTTAGAGAAATTGGGAGCGCGTGGCTTTATGAGGCTATAAACGCCACCATGGCTGAAGGGCCCTTTGGAGGCCAAAGGGGGGCTTCGTCGGTTTCCTTCCTTTATGGTTCTCTAACGGCGTTGGATCAGTCACATCAGATGCCCCCTTGCCTCTGAGACGAAGCGGGCCCACCCCAGCAAGGCGAAAGGGGTATTACCTCCCAAGTGGCTAATCCCCACCTGACTTTGGGTCTTCAACTTTTGACATGATGTTTGGATGTGGGTCCCCGCCCACATGCCATGGAGGCAGAGAGCCAGTGAGGCCGCAATGATGCTCCTGAGGCAGAAGGAGCCGTTGAGCCTTTTTTGTAGATGTTTGCCCTTGCGTCGTATTTGATATCGACGCCGATTACAGGCTTGAGAGCTTGGGAGCGGATGCCCGTCAACTATGAACTGGGGAGTTGGCTTCTTCCAGCTGTGAGTTGTCTTGAGGCTTCTTGATGGCTGAAAGTAACCAGCTATATGTTGCAAGTGTGTAATTTAAACAAAGGTATTACTCGATTGGCGTTGGCCGCTGATACAGAGTTGAGGCCATTGAGGCTGAAATGAAGCTGTTGAGGCTATAACGAAGCCGCTGAGGTAAAGTTGAGGCCGTCGAGAGCCTTTTGAACCCCGGAGGATGACCCGGGAGTCGCTGGGATTCGACCATGCTCGGGAGCCTTTAACCCCGGAGGGTGGCCAGAGAGTTGAGAGTCGTCAGGTGCCTTTTTCTTTAAAGAAATTGGTCTCTTTCTGCAGAGTTGATGACCTATCCCCCTGGGAACCATGATGATCGAAGGCGGGGGGGACCAATGCTGAAATCCAAGGGCAGCTGGAATGGAATCCGCAGGAGGTCATGGGCTTGGATTGCCAACGCGGAGCCGGGCTTGAGTGTCGAGGGGAGACTCGGGCTTGAGTGTGCCGACGCGGAGCGGGGCTTGAAGCTGCCAACGCGGAGCGTGGCTTGAGTGCCGACGCGAGGCCGGTCTTTAAGTGCCGATGCGGGGCCGGTCTTTAAGTTGCCAGTGCAGAACCAGTCTTTTTGTGCCAATGCGGAGCCGGTCTTTGGTGCCGACGCGGAGCCAGTCTTTAGTTGCCGGTGCGGAACGGTCTTTTTGTGCCGACGCGGAGCCGGTCTTAAGTTGCCGGTGCGGAACTGGTCTTTTTGTGCCGACGCGGAGCCGATCTTTAAGTGCCGACGCGGAGTCGGTCTTTAGTTGCCGGTGTGGAACCGGTCTTTTTGTGCCGACGCGGAGCCGGTCTTTGGTGCCGACAGAGCGGTCTTTAGTTGCCGGTGCAGAACTGGTCTTTTTGTGCCGACACGGAGCCGGTCTTAAGTTGCCGGTGCGGAACCGGTCTTTTTTGCCGACTCGGAGCCGGTCTTAAGTTGCCGATGCAGAACCGATCTTTTTTGCCGATGCAGAGCCGGTCTTAAGTTGCCGATGTGGAACCGGTCTTTTTTTTTTTTGCCGACGTGGAGCCGGTCTTTAAATGCCGACGCGGGGCCGGTCTTTAAGTTGCCGATGCGGAACCAGTCTTTTTTGCCGACTCGGAGCCGGTCTTAAGTTGCCGTTGCGGAACCGGTCTTTTTCTAAGAAATATACTCATCCCAAGAGCATGATAAAACAAGGATATTCTGAATAATACTTTATTAAAAAAAACTTACGCTAATAAAATCAGCAAGCTACTGATAATACCATCGTAAGTTGTCCGCGTTCCACGTGCGGAGGAGAAGCTTCCCATCTATCCCTTCCATTTTGTACGCTCCGTGATGGAGCACTTCCATGACGCGATAAGGTCCTTCCCATTCTGGTGCCAGCTTGCCTCCTTCCGTCGACTTTTCGAGCTGCTGCTCGCCCCCCATGAGATCATGCTATTATTTTTTCCGTTGGGGCATTGTCGATGCCAGTCTGAGGCACTGGAGGTGCCGACGTACCTGGGGCAGTGGGATTTCTTCGAACGAACTTGCCCAAGTGACCCTGCTGGACAAGCTCTTCAATGGCCATCTTCAAATGGCGGCAGTCTTCAGTGTCATGTCCATAGTCTCGGTGATACCGGCAGTAAAGCTCTTTGTTGCGGGGGTTTACTGACTTTAGGGGACGTGGGCGTTGAAAGTAAGGCTCCTCCTCAATCTATAGTAGGATATGGAAGATCGGAGCCATGAGAGGAGTAAACTGCTCCTTAGGAACCAGCGCCTGGGGCCGGTGGTCAAAGCGACGGGGTGGTTTGGGCTACCTGGATCGTCCCGCAGCTGGTTCCGTGGGTGTCGGCTTCTTATTGGAACTCTTGTCGGCTTCCCTTCTGGACGAGTCAGCCTCATCAGCGCGGATGTATTTCTGTGCCCGACTTAGCAACTCGGCATAGGAGTCGGGAGGCTTTTTGTCTAGAGAATATGTAAATCTGGAGGGGCAAAGTCCTCGCTTCATTGCTAGGGTAGCGACAGAATCTTCCAAGTTATAGACTTCGAGCGCAGCCTCCTTAAATCGAGCTACAAAGTCCTTCAAGGTCTCGCCACTCCTTTGTTGGACGGAAAACAAGCTATCGGCGACTCGAGGGATCTTCCGGCATGCATCAAAGTGAGCCAGGAAAGATCGCTCAAGTTGCCTAAACGAATTGATACTGCGGGGTGGCAGACGAGAATACCATGCACGCGCTGCTTTCCGTAGTGTGGCTGAAAAGCAACACACAGAAGAGAGTCCGTTGCCCCTTGGACCTGCATGAGGACCTTATAGCTCTCCAAGTGGTCCAGAGGGTCCGTCGTACCGTCGTAGGGGTCCAGCTGGGGAAGACGGAACCGAGGCGGAACTGGCTCCTCCATGATGCGGCGGGAGAGCGGAGGACGATGGTCGTATATCACCTCGTGAGGATTGGCGATTTGACGACTGAGCTCTTCCAACCGCTGATGATATTCATCGAGCCGCCGCTCAGCCCGACGAGTGGCTCTCCTGTTGATGTCGTCTTTAGAAGAGTCAGAGGATGAAGATGGGGAGGCACGGCGATGTGCAGAATGCACCTGCCGTGGCTTTTTCTCATCGTGTTGCCGGCGAAGATAGTCAGAATGACGAGAGCGGGATCGTCATCGTTTCGAGGTTTCTCGACAGCTCGGCCTCTGGGATGAGTGGTGGGAGGCTTCCAGGGGAGTTCTACCCTGATGAGGCCGGCTAGCATCATGGGCTTCCTCACGGAACAAAGGGGGTTGTGGTGGTTCAGGTATGGTAGCGAAGCAATGCTCTTGTAACCTTTGCACCACGATTACCATATCTTGTACTTGATGGGCCAGGGCGTCGAGCCGATCGACCTGGCCAACCGAAGGTGGTGCAGGCGGAACATGGAGGTTATCCTCCGATTGTTCAGCCTGTGGGACATGCTCCAAAGCATGGCTAGTGGAAACTTCATGAGCTCGCGTTGTCACCATCGTCTTCCTTGCAGAATTAACGGAGTCACAGGGAGAGTGCGTTGCCTGCCCCCCTACCTGGCGCGCCAATCTGTTGCTGCCAAATCACTTGCGATGAGCGCCGGGTGAGTTGAGATCTCTGCAGGCCTTCGAGAGTGTAGAGAGGTCACCGTCTTCCTTCTGGGGCCTACAAGAAAAGTCCCGGACCGGTGGTTCCGGTGGGGACCCTCCGACGTTCAAGTCAGCAATCTGGAGAACAGGGATTTTTTAATGAAAGAGTAGAGATTGAGTCCTCCTCCCCCTCGTTGTGAGTCGGGGTCTCTATATACCTGTTCGGGGGTCCCTCTTACCCTTTGTTCGCAATAGTTGAATCCTCCCGGATGGTTGACAGTTTTTGGTCCTTTGACGTGCCGCAAAGGATGGGTAGTGGGGCCGAACGTGGGGGGTCATGCCTGCCGTTAGTGGCGCCAAGGGAAGGCACGTTCGTTGCCCACGTCGCCGAGCACGTTCATAGTGAAGTTATCCGCCACTCTCGAGGGAAGTGGGCCACGTAGCTTGAACGTGGGTGGCCGTTGCCGAAACCGATGCCAAGGCCGACGCGAAGGTCGAGATGGGCTGGAGCCGACGCCGTTGCCGAGACCGACGCCGTGACCGACACCGAGACGGGAATGGGCCATGACCGACGCGAAGGTCAAGATGGGCCGTGACCGACGGGAGGTCGAGATGGGCCGGAGCCGACGCCGACGCCGTTGCCGACGCCGTGGTCGAAGTGGGCCGCGGTCGATGCCAAGATCGAGGTGGGCCGCTGCTAAGATGAGCCCAAGGCCGAGAAGAGCGGAGTGCGCCGGACCGTGTGACATTGAGTTCGTGATCCCTCCATCTCGTAGGTCATGTGGTTTGATCAGCCGCATCAGCCGAAGGGACATCAGAGGCCAAAGCAGGGCTCCGTCAATATCATTCACGGTTCTCTAACGGTGTCGTCCTTGGAGCTATCGGCCATGGGGCCGTCGGCCTTGGAGCCGTCGGCCATTGGGCCGTCGGCCTTGGAGCCGTCGGCCTTGGAGCCGTCGGCCATTGGGGCCATCGGCCATGGGGCCGTCGGCCTTAGGGCTGTCGGCCATCGGGCCATCGGCCTTGGAGCTTAGAGAAATTGGGAGCGCGTGGCTTTATGAGGCCATAAACGCTACCGTGGCCGAAGGGCCCTTTGGAGGCCAAAGGGGGGCTTCATCGGTTTCCTTCCTTCACGGTTCTCTAACGGCGTTGAATCAGTCACATCATCATACATTTCACAGTATGCCATATTAGTGTCTCCACACTCTTTGGTCAAGAGAATAACCAACCTATATGACATACATCAACTTGTACTTGATACGCTGTCGTCCTGTAACAATGTATCATTTGGTTGCAAACAGTTTTAAGAACTACTCCTCTTTATATCGAATGCAAGGTAGTTCTAAGGACTCCATCACACAAGAGCTTTTTACCAAAAAATGTAAATGTGATGAACTACCAAAAAAATATTTTTATTTACTATAAAGTTCATATACAATTACAATGAGTATAACCATCTACAGCCTAGACAATTGACTTTGGGACACATTTCCTAACAACCACCTCTGGTCCTCTTTTTAATTCCTTCTTGTGGTTAGTTTTTATTTTTTTTGCATTCATTAATTTAAAATTTTAGATATGAAATCTTATGACAAAAGTCATTTTGGCATACACCCTTTTTCTGAGGGTGTGGAAACTAATCCCCAACCTAACCCCAAATTTCCTCTAGGGCCAGTGTCAGTGAAGGTCAAACCTCTTCTTGTTAGAGGACTAGTGATGTTTGGAATGATTTTAATAGAATTATGGTTGATGGAGTCTTCAAAGCAAAATGTAGAAATTGTGCAAAACTTTATAATTGTAGTAGTACTAGGGAAACAAAGCATTTAAAAAGACATCAAGAGACTCATACGATGCAAGATTCTCGTATGCAAAGTACCCTTAATCTACAAGGGGATCACTTGCAAGTACTTTTGCATATAACCATAAAAAGTAAGATGGATAGTTCAGGATGAATTACCTTTTAGTTTATGGGAATCTTATAATTTTGAACAATATGTTTAATTAGGCCTACAACTTGCTTATAGAAGAACTAGTAGGTGTACATTTAAAAAAGTGGCTATGAAAAATTTTTTAGCAATGAAACAAAGTTTAATTGGAACGTTCTCAAATTTAAATACTAAAGTTTCTTTAACTTCTAATATTTGGTCGACATCTGTAGGTAGTAATTGTTTTATTATTATTACTGCTCATTATATTGATCATAATTGGCAACTAAATAAATAAATTCTTGCTTTTCGTGCTTTTGATTTTTCGCATTCGGGACAACAAATTTCAAATGCTATTTATCAAATTGTATGCTCATATAACATTAATAATAAAATAATATCTGTTACTTTAGATAATACATCTAATAATAATTCTACTGTTGTATTATTAAATGACTCTTTGCCTCCCATTTTAAATGGATAATTATCTCATATTAGATGTGCATGTCATATATTAAATCTTTTTGTTCAATATGACATGGACATAATTCAAGATGTTATTCAAAAATTAGAAATGGAGTTTTTTTATTCATGCTTCAAGAGCAAGACTTCAAGAATTTAAACAATTATGTATAGATCATGGTAAACATTTTAAAAAATTAAAACTTGATATAATTACTCATTGGAATAGTACCTATACTATGATATATGATGCATATTCATATAAGAACTTATTAAGTGCTTATATTAATGATCGTGGATTAGGATTTACATTGACTGAAACTAATTGAAATAAAGATAAAATTTAGAAGATTTTTTTGTTACTTTTTATGATGCTACAAATATTCTTTCTGGTATTTATCATCCAACTTCTTGTTCATTTTTACAAAAAGCATATGTAATTAGTGAAAAATTTAAAGAATATAGATATGATGATATTTTAATGTCTATTATACGTCAAATGAAAACTAAATGGAATAAATATTGAAATAGGATATGTTCTTTGCATAACTTAGCTGCTATTTTTGATCCTAGAGTTAAATTAAGTAGCGTAAAAAATTTAATTAATGAATATTGTAAAAATATGAATCAAGATCCTGAACCTACTAAAGATGAGGCAACACGACTTCTTAATAAAATTTATGCTTTAATGATAAAATTTATAGATTTAGAATACATGCTCAAAGCTATACTCAAAAGAAGACACATGCTTCATCTTCATCTTTATCTTCTTCATCTTTAAGTAATAAATTAGAATTTATTTACAAAATGATCTTCATTCTGCATATGATGAAGATCAAATAGAAAATCTAGATGTATTAGCTTGGTGAAAGTGTTAGAAATCAATATCCTATTAGGTCTACTATTGCACAAGATATTTTAGCTGTGCCAATATCCATAATAGCATCGGAATCCGCTTTCAATACAGATCAGCATATTTTGAACGAAAAGAGAAATAGGATGACTGGCGACACAATTGAGATGCTTCTTTGCTTCAAAGATTGTTTGAATGCTGAGACAACACGATTGAGATGCTTCTCTGCTTCAAAGATTGTTTGAATGCTGAGACGAGGCTTTAAGATAAAGATGGACCTGACTTAACCAACGAAGATGATGATACAAATAATACTAATGAGTAAATCATCTTTATTTTTATAATTATATATTTTTATTTTTTTAATTATTAAAATGAATAATTTCTATTTTTTAATTATTAAAATAAGTCATATCTATTTTTTTCTTCTTTCTTATTATATTCTAAAGGCCAGGCCTAGCCTCACCATTTTAATTTTAAATTAATAAACTAGTAGAAAACTATGTCAAATCCTCTACCATTAAAGTAACTTCATATTAATAAATTTCTTTATTTTTAATAATTTTTTAATTTATTAAAAAATATTTGTTATTTAAATTATTATATCAAGACCTTATGAACCATGCAGGCCTAGGCCCTTATGGCCGTGTTGGGCTGGCATAACCCAGGCCCATATGAGCCATTCCTAGCACAGCTCGTCATGGAACCATGCCTAACACAGCTCCTCATGGGCCATACCGAGCTTACAGCTCCTCATGGGCCATACCGAGCTTGATCCACAGGCCAAAATTTTTAAGCCCGGCCCGGCATGGCAAGATTTAATTAGGCATACTTGGCATAGCCCGATACTATAGCAACCTAAACCGTGCCAAGCATGGCTCATACCGTGCTGGCCAGCCGGTGCCCACCTCTTCTCTACAATTGATTTAGCCACTCTAGCTTCCGGAAGCACCATTTTTTTTCACCTCCAGATATTATTTTTCCTCAGTAAAGAGATACCATAAAAGTAAATATCAGTCAGAGACATGCCAACCAAACACCATCATATCAGTAAAAAAATCTGTCCACACGATTAAGAGAATAGACGACACATCTAGAACTTCCAAACATATTTCAATGCACCATCATCCCTCACGCACTCGTTGCATGGTTTGAAGAGGATGAAAACAAGATTACAAATTCTGCACACTAACGAACTTCCCTTTACATGTTTAGGACCCGAGCAGGAACATACAAAATAGAACGGAAAAGTGGATGCTACAGCGGATTACAAACTACCGCTCGCAGATCCAATGCATGTTTTCCTGGATCGCCTATGCCACAACCAGCGCACGAAATTAGATGAGGCATGGCTCTGAGTACTCCCATGGATGGTTAGGTTAGTTGTGGAAGAAAAGTTCGGTGAAACCAGCAGTAACAAAAAAAGGATTAAGAAATCAGCATGCAGTTCTGGTGAACTCTAACCACTATGACACAAGTTATCTACATAGTTAGGTAATAAGAAATTTTCATAACTTCTGTCTCGCAGATAACCCATCATCATCCTCAACTTCACCGTAGCCATCTTGCTCTTTAATTCTGTCACCATCATTGGCAACTTGTTCCATTGCAAGCTATTACAAAGAGAGATGGAAAAAAAAAAAAAACATATAAGAAAGTGCAAGCATAATAAATACGATCTCTCACACTTCAAATTTGAAAATCAGGAGAACAGGTTTGATATAGGAATTGGTAATTCCATGCAGAGCCTTAATAAAAGATAAACGGTTGAAAAAAAAAAGCTATATGTATCATGGGCAAACAAACATATTATTAGAAGAACGCATATAAAATTATGTTTATATCCATTCCATATTCTGCCAAGAAGGCATGATTTAGGAGTAATCAGCATGCCTACACAACAAGGTATTCCTACTTCCTACTGCCCTGAAATGAGCAACCTGCGGATCAGTGGCACTGACAGGCCTAAATGAGCAAGGACAAAGCCATTTAGGCCATTTAACTTCTTTAGAGGTCATTTATGTGTCAGTGTGAGTTTTAAGCAATAATGCTCGAATAGCATTTGAAGGAGACTATAGATTTAGCTTTTATTCTCACATTCAAGCTGAAGAAGGGAGAATAGAAGAAGTGTAGACAAGACAAAAAGGTAGGAAGAGCGGAATTCTGTAGAAAATGTCTCTCTTCAATATTGCAACAAAAAATGATTTAACCGTTATAAAAAAATTACATGCAGTAGCATAATGGTTACAGAACCATACGAACTAATATTATTGATGATGCCAGAATGCCCATTACCTTTTCATTTCCCTTTTTGTGAGGGGAAGACACCCACCAGCATCATAAATATCAACAAGGGTGAAATACCTTGGGAGGCACCACCCAAGACTTCAAATTCCAAACCTTTGGTTGGTAACTAGAGAGGAGTGACCACCAGGGCAAGTCCCAGTTCAGGTCAAAATTACTACTTATTAAATTCAGTTGAATATATAACACAGCTTTTTTTTTCTACTTTCCACTTTTTTCAGTTTTAAAGTCTATAAGCTTTTTTTATGTTTCTTCTCTGTATAATTTTTTTACTTTTTGTTATTAGCAAAGTCAATATAACTTGGAAGTATTAGATTCAAAAAAAAAAAAATTTTAAAGCTAGTCAAATCCCATGAATTTTGAAAATGAACCAATGAACAAAACAAAGGGAGTCAGAATAGAAGTTACCGTAGTAATCTCCTTCGATGGTTCTTCAGCATGGAAGATCCCTTGGCGTTCTACCTTTTCTTGTTTCTTTATCATTTTGTGAAAATTTGAACTTAAAAACATGCTATCTCCATCAAGGGAAGAACTCTCTGATCCATGTGAACTTCCAGTTTCAAACATATGAGAGTGCAACACTGCAGATATGTTCTGAGAATCTTCTTGTAACTTCTGAATTGAAACTTCAGGGTTTTCCCATTCTTGAACTTTGCACCCCACAAGCAGTTCTTTGCAACCTGAGTTGGGGTTGGGTGATGCTGGGTCACATTCATCTGAGCTTGGCACTGGCATTATAGACAGGCTAGTAACACTGCATAAAGTGGAAGTAAGAACATAAAAGTAGCTAAAAGATATCAGGCAACTTCAGATTATATTAACGTACAGAAGAATACATCCATGAAATGAAGTAAATAAGTTATACCGGTTAGAAGTGAGTCCTACATCAGAACTTCCATTATTCCTTTTTTTTCTCTGGTGCTTTTGACTTGGTTCTAACTGCATGTCAGCATGATCATGAGATAATGCATCATTATGCCTTTTTCTTCCCAATGGCAATGCACTGTCAACATTTCTAGAATTCTCCTCACCATCTTCGATAAGTTGGCTGACTTTCTTACTGGTGTTACTTTTAATTATGGCACCACATAAGCCCTCATTACTTGCCATGCATGGCAAATCAGATCTCACAGACTGCATCTCCTTTCTTTTGGTTCTCTCATGACCTGTTGACTCCATTTTCTCAGATGCAACTGATGGATCTTGATGGTCTTTCCGTTTTGACATGCTAATTTTTTTACCACCTCCAGAGTTTTTTTTCCGATGAGAAATAGACTTTGGAGAGCTGAAATCATTTCCTTCAGAAACTTTCCCAAACTTGGATGAGCTTTTGTATTCAACATGATCTATAGTTTTCCCTAGAGAATGCTTGAATACCGCTTCAGCACATTTCCTGAACCAGGATAGAGTAGAAGGTCTTGGAGGTGAAGCATCTGGGTTCTTTACAGAAAGCAACTTCAGTTTAGAACCGCCAGTAGGCGTAATATTCTGTCCATTTGGATCATCAATGTCATTTGTAACATCTGCATCTGTGCTTGTTTTCAAAGAAACCCTCTGTTTATTAGGTATCTCAGATAAAGCCCTGTTTTCAGATTCAATGTCCAGATTTTCTAATTTTTTAAGACGTTGAATATGCCGATAAATTTCTTCTCTTTCCAAATGCAACAATTCCCTCTGCTTCTGTAGCTTTTCCCGTTGAACATCGAGTGTCTCAATGGATCTCTTTATCTCAGACCACTCTTTCTCCCTCTTCTCATGGTCCAGAGCAATCTCCATTCGCTCATCATTAAGCTTTTGCATCTCAGATGCAACATGTTCCAGCTCCTTCACAATCAATTCCTTTTGAGAATTTCTATGCTGGAGTTCTCGGGCCTTTTCTTGTTCAAAAGCTTCCTCCCTTTCTCTTAAATATGTTTCAATTTCCCCTCGTCTTTTATCAATACAATTTTCTAATTCCTTCCTCTGAATCATGATGTCTTTCACAAAATCCTCTCTTTCTTGCTGAATCTTGCTGAACCAATCTGAATGTTCAAGCTCCATCTTGCTTAAAAATTCCTCCCGCTCATGAGACAAGGACTTAACATCACTCTTGAACAGATTGCACAAATTTTCTCTCTCCAATTTAATGCTATCATGTTCATTTTTAAGGTAGTCGTCCACTGCTTTTCTACCTTCAGCAACCCGTTCTGCCTCTTTCTGTAACTCGTCTTTTTTCATCAATTAGCTCCCACTTGATCTCAAACTTCTCCTTCTCTGCCTTCAATTTATCAGCTTCAGCTACAAGTTCCATCTTCTGGGCTCTAAGACTATCAATTTCTTCTTTAAGTTTTCCTTCCAGAACAAGCAACCCATTTCTCTCAGCTATGGTGAGCTCCAGTTTCTTTTGTACACAAAGAAGCCCTTTCTTTTCATCTTCTAGGGAAGATATAGACTTCTCAAGGTCTAATTTCATCTTCAGCATATCCTCTCTTTCCTTCTGCATATGTTGCATTTCAATTTCTGCTGCTTTTTGGGTAGAATGTAAATTCTGTTCTCTCTCCTCCAGTAATTTCATTTTTTTAGCAACAACGTCTTCCTTTTCTGCTAATGCACCCAACCCAAGCTTGATGCCATGTTCTCTTTCCTGAACAACACTCTCTCTGCTACTGAGATCAGACTCCTTGACCTCACAAGCAGCCCGTTTGGCCTCCATCTCATCCTCTAACATCACACGTCTGTGTTCCAATTCAGCTTCAAATTCACTTCTCTTCCTTTCCAGAGCAGATTGATGTTCATCTGTAAGCCTTTGGATCTCATCCTGCACTCCTCATAGCATATAGAAAATAAACATGGTGGAGAGAACCCAGAACTAATTCTAAAGCTTAGCTTAAATTTTATCCCTTGAACCACATATCAAAGAGACAAATTTGTTAATAATAAGGGAAAAAATATTACATGTTCCTTGCAGGCAATCTTTTCTTGTAAAATTAGTAACTCATGCTCTCTTTTGTCAAGCAAAGATTCCCTCTTGATCACAGACTGCAAAAGTTAATAAATGATCATAAAATGAAGTTCATTAAACAAAAGCAGATGTGAATAGGAAAAGGAACATCTCATTTCACAGACAGAAAATAAACGGACCTCTTCCCTAGCTGTAAAAGCTGTTATTTGTAGATCCAAGTTGGACCTTTCTTCCTTCAGAGCTCTGTGTTCTTCTTCAAGGTTTGTTCTTTTTTCTTCCAATTCTTTTTTAAAGCAGCTTAATTCTTTTGATCTTTCAAAGATATATTCCTCCCTCTGATTTAATAAGGTCTGTGATGCTATCAGCCTCTCTTGCTCCTCATGAAGAATTTTCTGCCTATCATATAGGGATATCCTTTCACGGTTGATTTCTTTCTCCTTAGCATCACATCTGCAAGGTTATCAATTTGTAAATATCGCTATTGCAAGCAGCAGCATAAAATAGATGGCTGAGGAAACCTCGTGAGGCGAATATATTCATCATACTGGTCTATTTCAACAAAAGAAATGAAGGCAAACAACAGGTAGCAGGACCCAAAGGGAAATGGGTTCAAGATAATAATCAGAATCATAGTGTGTGGACACACCTAACTTTCAGATATATCAGAAGTCCACATCTAAAGCAATCGAAGTATAAAAATATTTCACCTGAAGATTAGTAAAATTGCTACTGAAGAAGACTGCCTGAGAAGACAAGCAGTCTATTGGACAACTTTGGAAATAATCAATTGCCTCCGAGAAAGCTTGATATCAATCTAAAATGAAGTTCAAAAGAAGAGAACTGCGAAACAAATTGAAGGATAACTTACTTAGACTTAAAAGAAATACAATCCCTCCTAAGTTCATCCTCACGAGCTTCAACATCCTGTAAGTTTCTTATTGCAGTATTACTGCTCCGGCTGGCCTCTGCATGCAAAGATTCTGCAGTAAGCAGCTTTCTTTCTGCCTCATCAAATTTCAGTTGTGCAGCTTCCATCCTTTGATGAGCTTCGGCTAATTTGTTTTCATATGCAAGTTTTGTTTCAGCAAATTCGACACGCATATCATGCATGGCCTTCTCAATCTACATAAAGGACAGAAAATATAAGTTATGTCTTAAAAGTCATGAACATAGCTTTATCTCAAACTATGAATTGCAGACTACAAGGAAAATCACATAAAGGTGCCTTGTATATGTTTTTTTTCATCCGCCTAAACTCAAATGTCTGTTAATAAACCTCCCTTCTTTCTTCAACATACACCATCAGAACGCAATTTTATCTTTTTCTTTGAGAATATCGAGGTCATATCATTATAGAAGTTTCAAATAATACATCACCCAGAAGTGTATTTATAACACCCTAAGCCTATCTGATATCCTAATTAACCTGTTAGCGAGCCGAAGCCACGTAGCCCTAAAAACTCAAGTGCAAGTTAATTGATAGTAGGTAAACTTAAATTATAAGCTATTCAAACTTTTCTTTCACATTCGATGAGGCACTATTTTGGAGGTATTATAATTTTTTCCTTTATGTGGATATGTAGTAAAACTTTAAAAGATATAATTGGATATGCTCAAATACCCTCTTCCAAAGTTTCATAGTATGACTCATTAATTTAACACCATGATAGAACACTTTTAAATATTACTTTTACTCTGACAAATCAATGCTATACTCGTCTTCTTTCAATCATCATGTATCTTTTTAGAATCAAACTCAACTCAACTCATCTAAGCCTTTTCCCAACTACATGGGGTCGGCTTTCTATTTTATTAATTAAATTTATTACTCAAATTACCCCTATATCATCAAAACATTTTTAAACCTTGCTAGAAATTTTATCAAGTCCCTCTGCTCTTATTATTTTCATATTTTTGTAGCTTCTTTTACCTTATATATCCTAATTATATGAGTATACATGATATTTCTATCATCAATAGAACTAGTAAAGCATTCTAAATTATCTGTATGATATTTATTTAATACTTTATTAAAATAGCTTCTCCATTTTTTAATCCCGTCCTCCTTAATCAAAACTTTTTGATTTTTTTCTTTCATACATTTAATTTAAATCATATCTCTAGTTTTGTTTTGTTTTAGTTTTACAATTATATATATATATATATATTCTCTTCATCTTTGAGATTTTATATTATTAATTTTGCCTTAATAATCCCTATTCTGATTTTTCAGCATTTAATCTGCGCACACAACAACACTCAGCACCTATATCTCTTTCATACCTTTTATTGGCATACCTTCTCTTCAACCTGCTTTTCTATTACATAACCTAGAATTCTTTTTTTTTTTTTTTAACTTCTATCAACAACCAATGGGCCAAAAGCTATTCAGAGGTGACAAAAAATTTGGAGCCTTTTTATTTTCTTTACCATGCCTATTTAACATTATAATATTCAGACCAAAAAATAAGAGACACTAATATAGTCCATGTATTGAATAGTTGATTCCATGAAGTGTACCAGAGCTCTAGCACTATATTCTATGAGAATTTCAAAAATGATATAAGTGCTTGATCATCAAGTGTCCATCCCTTGTTGTTAGATATTTTAGTAATGTGTACAGGTTTCACGTTTTCAAGGTTTCACATGTAAATAGTTCTGATAACTAACCATTTGACCGGCTGGCCAACCCTGGGAAGCATTGTTGGGCCTCTACCATTCTTTCATTACAACCTTATCCTCTTCTGGTGATGGATGCATTGGCTTTTGTATAGTCATACTTGACCTAAATAATGCTTGCTTACTAAAAATAAAATCCAATGCGTCTGTTTCATTTTAGAAATTTCAATTCCTAGCACTCTGTTGAACAGCACACTGATTGCTACTATTCCTTTTGAAGGACCTAACAGGTGTCAAGGACAGTTAACAATGTTTATAATATATCTTCCACTCAGATATTAAGACATACATGGATAACCATGCCAAATGAATGGTAATATTTCATCCACCATGCTCAATAATGACAAATTTTTCTTATATTCTTGCATGGTCAATGATGCAGCATATAAGCTCAGATGCATATATCGGTCTCAGATAGCTGAACAATAAATACTCCTGCAGCATAATAATTATAAGGCAGTCTAGTCTACCTATGTCTTAGTACTGTATTAAAAATTGCACCTACAAAAGACTACCATCTCTCCTGATCTACAATCATATAAGCACACATAATGGAAGCACACAGAAAGATGCATCTATAAATAGCAGAACAAAAGAAAAACTTTACATGGACAATAATATGCAGAAAACATAAAAATAACACAATTTTTTAAGCACATGCATGTGTTTTGTATATAATAACAAAATAAAAACTAGCATCTAATTCCAACAAAATTCTTCCAGTGATATGCTCTTACATTGGCAACACACTCTTTCGCAATGTCTAAAGCTTTCTTTAGGCTATCTTCTCGTTTCCTTGCTTCAGCCAAAGCAGATAAATATTCCGCTTTCTCACGCTTATGTACAACCTCAGCAGACTCAGCAGATGCTTTAACTTGTTCATATTTGGATGTCCACTCCTTCCTCCCAATATAAGAAGCCCCATGTGGTGTTGATAGTCATACATCTACATTAAATTGATCAATCAAAAAAGATTTAGATCAAACATAATGTTAGTATTCGATTCAACTGTAGTACAAAAGTATAACTGACATTGCAAATTCATTTACTAGAAGAAGTTGCACATTTCCCATGCTAAGAGGTTAGTACAACATATAACAGAAAGACCACATGTAGTGGATGATGATAGATACTACAGAGAGAACAAAAGGCCAGAGCACTCAAATAAGAACTCAATCTGCTCAAACCTGAACAAAAGCAAAAGTTCATGTGAACAGCAACAAGAACAACACTTTGCAAAAAGAATAACAACAGCAACTATAATGATAACAATAATAATTATAACAATGGCAATAAAGAACATTGAAGCTGACACTTTGACACTTATTCTCTTAAAAGGAAACTGATAAAAATAGAAACCTTTTTGTAAATAATAATTAGAACTTCTGATGAAAGTGATATGAGTTAACAGAGATGATCCAGCAGCAGGTCAAGGCAGAAGAGCTCACACAGACCTTAACCTTAACCTTAACCATTAATTGTTTTCATCATTCTATAAAACTGATAATAATCAATTGACAAAGCATACTCAATATCAAGAAATAAGTGCCAACTGCTGCATGTTGCTTTATAAGCCCCACTATGCAATCTTCCTCTTTCGGACCACAACCACCATCACTACACAACCAAACAACCATATGTATAAAAGAAACCAACTCAACTCATCTAAGCCTTTTCCCAACTACATGGGATCGGCCACATGAATCTGCTTCCTCGTATAAAAGAAATCAACACCCTAATATTTCATGATTTGCCTACTTAAATGTCAATAAAAAAAGTTAATTTTAAATGCTGGCCGCAATGTAATAGATTAAGCAAACTGTAACTAGATCTACTAATAAGAGTCAATTCTAGCCCTCGGTCAAATCAGCATGCGTATATCCTACTTAAGTCGGTTCGTGTTTCATTTGTTATAATAATTAATGCATGAAGGTGCATCTTGTAAGAATCTAAGTCATAATAAGTGCTTTTGCCAAACTAGTAACTGAACTATTATTCTGAATCACTTCCACAAGCATAGCCCTTTAGGCGTTTGCTTTTAAATTGGTTTTCTACTCCCACAGAAAAAAAAAACATTGCATTGCTAGGATCAAACAAAAGTTTTCTTCCCAAGAGTAGAAATTAATCAGAAGAGTTGGGCAGGCAGCATAATTAACAAAAAACATGGGGATAAATTCATGGACGGATAGATTCTCAGTAGTGCAGTAAAAGAGGTCAGAATGATAAACAACAGATTGAGATCATTTAGTTATGAATGGTGAAGATGAGTGGCAACCTCAAGGGCAGAGACATGTGAGCAGCTGTGGAGGCTCCCCCAACCCGCCCACCACACACACAATGAAATCCAGAATTCATCTTGATCTCAGTTCTCAATCCTTTCCCACTCATTTAACAAGCCATGACATGGTTTCCTTTAACAAATGCCCCCTCCTCTCTACTTCATAACTGGCAACAATCTTGTTACCTTACCAATCCATGGCTACCTTTTTTCTTTCTCAAATAACTCTCAATACAATATGATTTTTTAAATGCAAACAATAAAAACATTGCAACTCAAAGGTACCCAACGTTTCAATTATAAGTGGGCCTCTAATTATAAAAGGTGTAGTGTTGGTTGTATTCATAATTGAGCACTAAATAATTTTCAGATACTACAGCCTTTCTTTTTCACCATATTTTCCCCATGGTTATAGCCTATAGCCTGATTCCTTTGCATCTCATTCAGTAATTTATTTTGCCTTTTTACTTCCATTGCCATTCATGAAAGCCATCAAGGCTGGTGAAAGCACTCCATATTGCTTCTACGCTTGTCACCCTTCTAAGAAGGTCCCCTGACTCTACTCTTGGAACCAAATTTGATTTTTGCTCATCTAAATCATTTTCTTAACTAAGTATAGCCCATATTAAGGATTGTTAGTTCTTATGTTAACTTATGTATGGGGAAAACACTAGATTAAAAAATCATTAACAAATATTTTTCCCCCACATGGCTCCACCACTCCCAGCTCGGAAATCACTTGATTAATCAGGGGCAAAAGAAACAACAACTATGGACGAACCAAAAAGAAAAACTAAAACCTGTGAAGAAAATTTCCGAGAAAATAGCTCATTTTTCTCGTTTTTCTTAAATAAATAAAGAATCTTGATCCTCGTAATAGCATCTTGTGGGCCTTGGTGTTCCCAACAAAACATTCTGCAAGAATTTCCTCAAAACTAGAGGAAATTTTTGAACTCTTTCCAAGATTCTAATTTAAAACTATAAATTCAACAAAGACCACCCAGCAAAACAACCAAAAAGACCTTAAATCAAAAATGAAGCCACAAAATCAAGACACACAGTCCAAAAAAGATCACAATCGCACAGTTTCACTAAAGAGTGTCAACAGAAGCGAAAAAAAATACCTCGGATTCGAGCTTGGAGATGTAGGCTATAAGGGCGGCCTTGTCCCTTCTCTTCACCGACTCCTCATCGAACCCCGCCTCCCGAAGCCGCTTCCAGATCGCCTCATCCTCCCGCGAGGCCCTGCCGGTCGCCGGCGGGGTAGCTCCGGCGACCGTCGGAGTTGGCGATCGGATGGCGCCATGGCCAGGCGTTGAGGCCCTCGGCCGTAGCGAGAGAGTTGGCCATCGGATGGCCCAATGGCCCAGCGTTGAGGCCCTCGGCCGCGGGCTCGTCATCTCCTCGCCGGCGGAAACCCTAGATCGGAGCAGCAGCACAGGGAAAGAGCTCGGCACCGCTGGGATCATTTTGGACTCGGTGGACTCGCACTTTGCTCTGAAAATTTTGTTTGGATGCGAGAAACGGGCGCTGCGGCTATATAGATTCCATCGACGGAGCAGGATCTGCGCACCGATAGTATGATTACCGTGACCTGAGGCGAAATTGAGCATTTGTCCCGTGACCTGAGGCGAAATTTGGTGGGTTTTATTGGTTGTTACTAAATGGAAGAGGATAAGTTATGCGTTTGATTTTGATATGAGATTTTAAGTTAGGATTAGATTAAAGGTGTTGAGAGTAGCGTGAGCTTCTTCAAAATGTCAGACTTGGTCTGGACATTGACATGGCCAAAAGCACGGATCATTGGATCACTCGTTTAATCATCGGATCACGGTTGAACCATCATTTAATTATTTTAATATAAAAATATATTTATATTAATAAAAATTAATTTTTAATAAAATAAGTATATAATACTAATTTTATAATTTTTTTTGAAAAATAATTTTTTTATATCTTATTTAATCTCTAAAATTCACATACTTTCCATCTCTATAACCATTAATTTATTTTTTTAAAAAAATAAAAAAAAATTTCTATCCAAATTTCCTTTATTTTAATCATTTTCTTTTTATGTATCTGCTTTCCATCTTGATTCCCATAAAATTTTTATATTTTCATCCTTTTTCTTTTTTTTATTCTCCTTCCATCAATGCTCTTTTTTTCATAATCTTCTTTTCTTTCTCCATAAAACTTGAGCATCTCAATTGAGAAAAAGTTGCCATAAATCTTTTATAATCTTCTTTTTTTTGAATTTTTTTATCTTATTTAATCTCTAAAATTCATTTACTTTTAATCAGACTAACCATTTAGTCTGATTTAACTTTTTTAAAAATAAATTAAAGAAAATTTCTATCCGAGTTTCTTTTATTTTCATCATTTTCTCTTTATGTATTTGCTTTCCCATCTTGATTCCCATAAAATTTTCATATTTTCACCCTTTTTTTCCTTTTTTTTATTCTCCTCTCCTCTTTTTTCCATTATCTCCTTTTCTTTCTCATAAAACTTGCGAGATCTCAATTAAGAAAAAGTTGCCATAACTCTCAGGAATTTGAAACGCCAAAGGTCAAAAAAAAAAAATTGAAATGGTATTAATAAATCCGTGACCCTATTCATGTCGAGTTGACCAGTTCACGAGTGAACCAAACGGGTTGATCGAATTATTCCAAAACTCTTACACATCCGATTTTATATTAGAATCGGACCGGCTTGGCCTTCGGGTCTGGTTCAACTAATTCAACCTACCGGTCCAATCTGATTTTAACAACTATAATGGTTGCGACCAGACTTTATTTTTCGCCCAAAGGAAAGGTGCCCATTATCCTTTCTATTACCCTTTTATCATGGATGGAGAGCAAATATTATTAACGAGCGATACATATACCATTTTATATTCGATTAAACTCTTAAATTTTGTTTAAAAAATAGTGATAAACATGCCACTAATTAAATATGATATATATATATATATATATATCCCTTATTAAGTAGAAAAAGTAATGACAAACATTTAAGAAATTATATCTATGTTTCATCCATCCAAAATTGAATAATTTATTTGTTTTGGTTGATGTCATTTGAAGAAAATCAAACTCAAAATATGAACAATAAGTTTTAAAGAAGGGGATCCTACATGTTTGTTTGTAAAACTTGCTTTATATACAAAGCCATGGTGTTATGATCTCATGAAATAGCGTAAAGCATGAGCAGTAATTGGGTGCATTATAGCTACAATGTAAAAGTATAACTGCTAATTTCATGATGCTATACAGTTGTTAATGAGACACCTATCAATTTATTGGTGGTTATGAAGCTAAAATGTTACATGGGAGTTGTTAGCATGCATAGTTGTCAAAAAAAAAAAAAGCATCTTCCTTATAATTAAATTTTTTTAAAAATAAAGAGCAGATCCAATTTCCTTATTTATAGGTGTAAGGCATAAACACTTTTATAAGCACTTTAAAATTAATAACAATTAAATTAGCGCTGCTGTTTTAGGTGAACACACCTAAAAAGATAATAAACTTGATTTGTACAATTTATCTAAATTATAAAAAGATGAATGTGTGCTGACCATGGTTTTGCTATCAACCTAGTGACATGTGAAAATGCGATGTGAAAAAATGAGAAGTGTTATTCTCATCCGTTCTAGGATGTGGCCATATTAAATCATAAAAAATGCGTCTAAAGTTGAGCAAGAGAGAATTTTATAAAATCAAGTATGATAAACAACTTTGATAGCATAAAATGCATTTGCATGAAGAAATTAATTTATTTTATTTGCGCTTTTAGAAGCATGAAACTAAACATTTAAGAAGTTTGTAAAATGTTTCTATTTCATCAATTATAGAGTTGTTAGTGGAGAAGTAAACTACACTCTTCAATAAATGATTAACAATCATAAAGAGTTAAAAATAAATGGTTGGTGAATAACTTTTTTCTTTTAATCAATATGTTTTCTTGTAAAGTGAAAGCTCAAAAGTACTTATATTAGTAACCATAGGTATAAAAACTAGATCAATCCAAAACATAGACAAACGGATTAGTAAGAGAAAGGAAAATTTAAACCGATGATCACAAACTTTTCAAGATAATTGATTCTTTTTAATAATAAATAAATATTTTCAGAAGCTTTTGATAGTTTATCAAGCACACTATATTTGTTATTTAAAAAAATGCTATTACTTGCTATTCTAATAATCAATTCTTTCTCATAAAAATAAATAAATATATTTATTTATTTTTATGGAAAAGAGAAGAAAAATACATACTTTATCTATTATATTTCAATACTTGTAAAACTTTACTATTTAAAATAAAAATACCAATAAATTGTATACATTTTATATAGTATATACAACTTTATTTTTATATATTAAAGATAAATCATGACTTTTCTACTTATATAACAATTAAAGAGTACTAGTAAAATGAAGATCAAAATGTTTTAAAATTCATACCTATATAAAATACCGTAAATAGTTTTCACCAAAAATAAAAAATAATTATAAACATTTTTATATCATGTTTATTTTTAATTTTTAATTTTTATTTATAATCTCATCTCATTAATATTGATTAGGTGGTCCACTAATCTAATTTTTATAGCTATGTATCAATGGAGATATCTTTATCAGATTTAATTAACATAGTTATATTTTTATTTTTTTTTTCTTGAGTAAAAGAGTCAAAACTCTTAATACTTCTTTGCATGTTGTAGTGTGATAGAGTTTTAGGTTTGCTTTGCTTATCGTCACCCAATCTAAGCCTACCATTTTGGTAACATTGTGTTAGTTCATGAGAAATTTGTATTTTCATGGATGAAGTGAAAATTATAGATGAAGTGAAAAGTGCGAAGAATCCATTCATCTCTATAATTTCCTTGTCATTGTTATCACTTGTCCATAAAAAGTTTAATAATGATGATAAACATTGGATGATGGATTGAGTATTCTATCACTCTCTATAAAATGATGCCATCTTAACCGACAAAGAGAGAAAGTTTGGATGAAACAATTTGGGGTAGGTCATAATCTAAGACAAAATATCAAACCATCAACATATTTAAATTCTAAATGCAAATAGGTTCACTAATCGATTTCATCATTATTTTTTTAGTGGCAACTATTGACAAAAATTCATCATAGCATACCAGTCCCACAAGCATCGGCATGCATTGAGAGATTGAGTTAAGAAGTGTTGACCTCATATTGATTTTGATGATTACAAAACAATTAAGCATGGTACTAATGATCTTGTGGTTGAGTTAAACAAATTTCAGACGAATCATCAAGAATATGATGTTACTTCAAATTGGATTACTTTACAAATCAAAAGAAAAGTATTACAAAGGTAAAATGATGATAATATGATTATATTTTCTTAGTCCAAATGTTTTCAAGAGTGTTCATTCTCTTACAAAGAACTTATATTTCAATGGACTCATGCTTTCAAAAGAATATTTATCTTTGATCGAATTCATGTGCTAAAGTTGTTTTTCAAAGCATGAGACTACTATAGTCATGATTTCTAAGTCCAAATTTTTTTTAAGTCTAAATGTTTTATCATGGCTCCTTAATGTTTTATCATTCATTTCTCAAATGACTAAATTTATCTTGAATGATTTATCATATGAAAATTATTTTCCAAAGCATTGCACGATACTTGTTTAAATCCATGCAGTACATGATAATCCTGTAATTCCCACTGAATGAAGTCAATGGCAATCCTGTAAATCCCATTGAAAGCAATTATTAGCAAAACTGTAAATCTCATTAAAAATCAAATCGTGGCTTCTTTTGGCTAGATGACCGGCTCCTTGTCTTGGATGCCCAATTTCATGTTAGTCTTGGCCTTTGTTTTGAAACCTTTTATTAGATGACCAATTTTCTCTATTAGCCAACCAACACTATTCATTGGATGACCAACACTTTCATTAGATGACCAGATTCACATTGGATGACCAATACTTTTTATTAGATGATCAGATTCTCATTGGATGATCAACACTGTTTATTGGATGACCAACTTTCTCTATTAGCCAACCAACACTATTCATTGGATGACCAATACTTTTCATTAGGTGACTAAATTTTTATTAGATGATCAATACTTTTCATTAAATGACCAACTGTTTGCATTGGATGACCAGATTTTCATTAGATGACCAATTTTTTTCATTGGATGACCAGCCATTGAACCTGGATGACCAATTTTGATGTGTTCTCGAGTTTTTCTTTGAAACTCTTTTGAATATGAAACTAGGCGATCGATATACGAAAATTGGTTGATCAATATGTTCTAAATTTTTCTCAATGGCTATTTTCTAACATTCTCTTGCTTTGCAATTTATTTTCATTTCATCTCACAATGACTATACAACGGCTAGATTTTTGTTGTGTATAAATAGCCCATTTGCATAGTGATTTGAAGGAGAAAAAAATAGAGAGAAAAAATGCAAGAAAA
This sequence comes from Calamus simplicifolius, assembly GCA_900491605.1. Taxonomy (NCBI): domain Eukaryota; kingdom Viridiplantae; phylum Streptophyta; class Magnoliopsida; order Arecales; family Arecaceae; genus Calamus; species Calamus simplicifolius. The sequence continues at coordinate 76,318 of UESW01001411.1, forward strand.
AATTTTTATTTATGGAAGAAATAGTTGGAAAGCTATATTGAAAATCTTAGAAGACACTTGAAGAGTATTCATTCTTTCATCCTTGGCGTGGCGTGAAAAGCTTCAACCACTCTTGAAGAGCATTCAAGCTTCATCAAAGGCTTCATTATTGCTACGACGTGCTTAAAGGAAGAAGTTCTCTTATGAAGTATTTTTCAAAAGTTATAAAATATATTTTTGAATATCTGCTTATTTTTAGGAGCTTATTGTATAAACTTGATATTCTAGTGCTTTGAGCTTGTGTTTCACGGTTGTGAAATTTGTAAGGATAGAGGTCTACCCTTGTATGATCTTGTAAGGCTTGCTTGTGCCCGAAAATAAGTGCTAGCTTGGAAGGCTAGAGTGTAAGGTCCTTTTGTACCTGTAAACAAGAAGCTTAGCCGGAGGCTAGTGTGTAAGGCTTGCTTATGCTCGTAAATAAGTTTGCTAGCCACGTCGGCTAGTGATGTTAGTGAAATTCCCAAGGGGTTCTTGGGAAGTGGATGTAGATGCTGGGTTTAGCACCAAACCACTATAAATCTCTTGTGTTTGGTTGTACTATTTATTGTATTGTTTGCATATTATCTACACCACACTACACTTAATTTATTTATAAAAAATATTTAAGTGCACATATACTTTCTAGTCTATTAATTTTTAAAAGAACCCAATTCACCTTTCACTTGGGTTGCTATATCTGGGCAACAAGAAGGAAAATGAGCTTCCTAAAATATAGGCTCTTAGAGAGAATGAGTCAAACTAGCAAGGTAATCTGTTAGCCAATTTTCTTCTTGTTGCTCATGTTAGAAGTGGAAATTTGAAGTTGCAAGGCAGGTCTTCAAATTCCTCAACAATGGATGAAGGCATGTAGAATTCTCTCTATTCAACCAATTAGTTACAATACTGAAGTCCCCTTCTAAAATTAAACTAAAAGCAGGGAACATATAAAGAGCTTTATGTAATCCTTGCCATGTTGCAGTTAATTCTGCATATAGAATTGAATAGGTCTAAATAGAAATAGTTCCTACTAGCAAAATCCTCCACTGATAATCCCTAATCAAAAATCTAGCAGCACCTCCAATTGGGTTAATGAAACTATTAAAATTTATTTTCAACATACCTAATGGAAGGAGTCACCAAACAATCAAAGGAGGTTGAGAAAGATCCACCAAAGAAGGTGAAGAATAATGAAGATCCACCAAAGAAGGTGAAGAATAATGGAGATAAATTATGATGAGTTAAAAAGAAGTACCAAGCCTACTCAAAAGCTGATCAAAGAAATAATATTTGATTTGAACTTTGGATTTTGAAATATAAGTTCATTCATCATTTTCCAAATCAACCAAAAGTGATAAATGATGAGGGTTTAAATAAAATTCATGGTTAAATTAGTCGATGAAGACAGGATAAACTCTCGGACAGCTAAATAGATATACTTGATGAAGATGATATAGATCAATCTTCTCCTAGATACACATTGTGATTAGGTAGTTGAAGAATAAATGATCTTTAGTTTTATCTATTTTTTAGAGAAAAGGAAAATATATTTCTCCCTTTCTCTCAAAAAAAAGATAAAAAAAGGGGAAAAGGAAATTTTCTATCTTAACCCACAAGAAATCATGTATCAGATATCTTTAATTTCCTTAAAGGATGACTAATTGTTATTTGCCTTAGTTTATAATCTCAATCTAATTTCCTTTAAAGAAAAAATAGATAATTATAATTTACAATCTAAGGATGAAAGTGGATCAAATAATATCTATTTGGATTTATTTTTGTATCCGAATCTATCTGGATAAGGACATAAATTTAAGCATCCTAGTAATATTTCTATCTATCAAAGAAAAATAAATACGGATATGAATAGACAATGATCAATCCACATCTAAATAGTTAGTTTTGCTTGCAATCTTATTTAATTTTATATAGCATCCATAAATTTTTAAGGAAAATAAATAGCTATATTAATATAATATTGACTTAATTTGCTTTCAATCTAGTGATGTCTTTGATTTTATAGTCAAAATTGAACTATTCAACTTATATCCATATTTATGTTTATACTTTTAATATCCAATTATTTATGTAAATATTTAAAATAATTATGATATAAAATTTTATATTCAACTAAAATATATGACTACAGGAAATCATGCTAACAAAAATAAATATATATGGATAAACTAGTGATAAGTACATAAATACTAGCCATAAAAGCATTAATTTATAAACCAAATTATTATTATTCTTTTAAATTTAATAATTTTATGTAATATTTTTAGAAAAAAATCTACCAATAAGAAGAGCTTAATTTTAGGAGTCCAACGGTATAAACGGCACTCAAATCGGACTTGAAACGAGCTCAAAATGGATTTTTCAAGATTTAACCCTGGAATTGCAGGAAATTTAAAGCAGTCGCGGATAGGAGGAAATCATGTATTATGTTTAAGGCTGCGATTTGAACTTTGAAAGGAACAAATCTGATCTACGAAGATAAGGCGAGTAGTTAACGTGGATTACACATGGAGTCGATGCGTCTTTCTTCCTTATAAGAGAACACCATCGGAGGCACTTGATGAATCATCCAATAATCCTTTTATCCCTGTTCTTCTCTTGGTTCAGCCTTACTCCTATTTTTGTTTCCTCCACTCCATAACCCAAATCTTTTCATCTGATCTCCTTCCACCAACCATCATACCTTACATATTCAACCATCTTCCTATCTCAGGAAGCGAATCTGCAGAAGCAGAAAGCGAATTTGCGGAAGCAGGAAGCACGAAGCGGATTTGAAGATCCATCATCTCAGGAAGTAAAAGTATATTATATTTTTTATGTAATCTTTTAGATACTATGAAATAAAATATTTATTTATGTTTACTTTTTATTGAATGTTCTTCAAGCGAAAATAATTTTTGACTGATCTATTCTCTAAAAGGAACGGGCCATGATCAACGGGTAGGGGCCATACTCTAATTAAGATAGATCATATCTTAATTATTTTTACAACCAATCATCTGTTTATTTAAATATTTAATTACATAAATTTATTTCAAGATAACTACTCAAAGTTCCTTGGATTCGATCCCTTACTCTAGCTACTCCACCTAAGATTAGTGGAATTAATGTGTTTAAATCACGCGTCAGATTTTTGGCGCCGTTGCCGGGACTTAAGTGCAGTTATTAAAAAAATATTAAAAAAATTTATCATGAATTTTTATTAATTTTATTCTTATTTTTAGTTACCTTAATTGTTAGATTTTCTTATTTTCTTTTTAACATAAAAAATTATTTTTCTTCTGATCATAAATCTACTTTTAACCTAATCAACTTTTTTTTAAATTAATGTAACTTAAAGAACCTGAAAGAAAACCCTAAGATACTTTTCATAAAATATAATTAAATTTTTAAAAAAATTAAAATAAAATAAAATAAAAAATAAAAAAAAAAAATATTTTATTTATTTTCTATGCTTAGATTGACTTAGGTAAATGTATTTTCTGCAAAACTTAAATTTTTTTCCATTAACAACTCATAATTTATTAGGAAATTAAAAACTTAATCATAAAAATCTAAATAAATAAAATAATTAGATAATTTTGTTTGATAACTTTAAGAACTTGACATCTGCTTGTTGCATAATATTTTCATAATTAATTTTAAGGGCACAAACCCCTAATCAAGATAAGCTGGGGAGTTGATCACCCTTCCTTGGCCCACAAACCATATTCTTCATTTTGCATTAACCCAAGCCTTTAACTATAAAATTAACTAGACATCAGCCCCTAAGGAACTCGAGCTCACTAGGATAAGGCACCCGAAAGAGTTGGACTGAGTCGGGATTGACTGACTAACTAGTGTCTAGAAAAGAAAAGGAGAGTGGTTATTTAATTGGTTCGTTTGCTTACCTAAGGCAAGCAACAGGGGGACCCCCATTGACCTTACCCTTAACTGGCTAGTTGATCAGTTAGTTTTTGACATGGAGAGCTCCAAGGCAGTCTTTGAAGTTAGGAGATGTCTAAATTTAGGTTAAGCTTTGTTAACTTGATTGCTATTAATTATTAAATCCTAATTAAATTAGTCTTCATTGCTCTTAGTTTTAGGAATCTCTTAGGATACTTCTTTTAGAATCTTCTCCTTTCTCTTCTATTATATTAGTTTAATTTTAAAAAAATTGAATTACTATTTACTTTAGAGTACACCAATAGGGTGTATGCTTGGTCAATCGTTACAACCTAACCTCATACCTCTAGATCCTAAAATAAAAAGAACCTTTAGAGTAAACAGACTTAGAATTATGGACCCTAATAACGAAAATGATCCACCACACCAGTTAAAGGAGTATTTCACTCCTTCAAAATATACATACTCTCTATGCATTCAAGTGCCCCAAGTGGAGGCCACTCAATATGAGATCAAGTTAAGTGTGATTCAAATGTTACCTTCATTTTATGGACTTGCAAATAAAGACCCTTACAAACATCTAGATGAGTTTCTTGAAATTTGTTCTACCATAAAAATTCAAAATTTTTCTGACGATGCTTTTAGACAAAGCCAAATATTAGTTAAATTCTTTATATACTATAACAATTTCAACTTAAGACCATCTTCAGAGAGAGTTTCTTAAGAAATACTTTCCTATAGGAAAAACTAATTAAATTAGAAAAGCTATAACAAGTTTTTTTCAGTTAGAGAAAGAAATGTTTAATAAAATATGGGAGAGATTAAAAGAATTGATTAGAAAATGTTCACATCATGCTATACCCAAATGGCAACTGGTCTAGTGCTTTTATGATGGTTTGACAGAAAAGCATCGGCAAATGGTTGATGCTTCATGTGGTGGGACATTTATATTGAAGAATGAACATGAAGCTTGGCAACTCTTTAAGACATTGAGTGAGAATTCATTACATTACATGTCAATTGCATGTAGAGACTCTCCTACAGGATCTAAAAGAGGTGGAATATATGAAATAGGTCATTCTATAGATATCTATACTAAGGTAGATGAATTGTCTCAGAAACTTGATCGAATTCTACAAGTAAGCACCTCTTCCCCATCTATTCAAAATCATGAGGTTTGTATAATTTGTTCAAGTCCGACCCATTCTATAAGTGATTGTCCAGCCACATACCAATTTTCTGAGCTTGTTCAAAAGTAAGCCCACCAAGCCCAAACCCAAATGGCTGCTATATCAGAAAATGATCCATATTCAAATACTTACAATCCTGGCTGACGAAATCACCCAAATTTTTCTTGAAACCTCAATCTGTCATCAACCCAATATCAATTAGGCCTAACTATCAGGAGAACCAATTCAAAAACATGTCGTATTTCCAATATCCAAGCATCCCACAACCTCTGCCAAGTAATCATAATCCTACTTTCGAAGACAAGGTGCTACAAACACTAAAGGGGCTAGAAATGAGTACTCAACTCCTTCACTCCCATACTCAGTCTATTGCCAAGCTAGAAACCCATATAGGTCAGCTAGCAACAGCTTTCAGTAGGAGGGAGAAGGGTAAATTACCCAGTCAGCCCATTAGTAATCCAAGAGAGCAATATATGGCTGAGAGCTTCACTAGTCCAGAAACTTCTCCTGAACATGCCAAATCTGTCGTAACCCTTAAGAACGGAAAAACTTTAAATCAGCATAAAGTGACTCAACAAGAAGAGCAGCTCATGCTGACTAAGCCAGAAAGAAAAAATATTTTAAAAAAAGAAGAACTAATTGATTCAACACCCATACTTAAGGCTCCATTTCCAAGTGCTTTAGAATCTTCTCTATCTTTTGATAAGAAGAATATCAAGATGAATGAAATATTAGAATTGTTCAAACAAGTTCAAATTAATTAACCCCTTCTTGATGCAATTAAACAAGTCCCTGCTTATGCCAAATTTCTAAAAGATTTATGCACTCAAAAGCAAAAATCTAAGGCACACATATCGAAGAAAGTCAATCTAACTAAGCAGGCCAGTTCAATCTTTCAGTAAGTTACTCCACTCAAACTTAAGGATCCTGTAACTCCAATTATATCATGTGTCATAGAAAACCTTACGATTAAGAAAGCATTGCTAGATTTAGGTGCAAGTGTTAACCTTCTCCCAAGTTCAATGTATGACTTATTTTGATTTGGAGAATTGAAACCAACAATGATAGCCCTGCAATTAGCTGATCGATCAATTAAGGTACCCCATGGAATACTGAAGGATGTGCTGGTTAAAGTGGATGAATTTTATTTTTTAGTAGACTTTCTAGTTTTAGATATGGAATCTGGTCACAACCCCAGTCAAATACCAATCATTCTAGGTAGACCCTTTCTAGTAACTATTAATGCTTGTACAAACTGTAGAACTGGGGTCATAGATGCATCTTTTGGAAATAGAAAGTTGAGGTTGAATATTTTTAATGCATCTCTAGGACCACCTCTATACGACCATAATGAGATCAACATGCTAGAGGAAATTATAGATGATAAGACCCCTACTTTATTCGACTCAGATCCTTTACCGGCATGTCTGATACATTTTGGAGTGGATGATTTTGATATTGATGGATATACTAAAGAAATAAATGCAATTTTAGAGCCATCCGATTTTAGCATCATTTTCCCTTGGACGGTAAAATATGACCAATTACCTACACACTCTAGTACACTAATGGTACCCTCTCTAGAAGCACTACCTTTCCTAGAGTTAAAGCCTCTCCCTGTTACGTTGAAATATTCATTTCTTCGATCCAATGATACATTTCGGTAATCATTACATCTGATTTAACTATTGATTAGAAGACTAGCTTTTAGGAGTGCTCAAAGAATATAAGGATGTGATTGGATGGTCCATTGTTGATCTGAAAGGAATTGACCCCTCCATCTGCATGCATCATATTCATTGCGAGGAAAATGCTAAACCTTATAGAGACATGCAGAGGAGATTTAATCCTATTATGAGAAAGGTTGTAAAGAAAGAGGTAGTAAAATGGTTAGAAGCAGGGATTATCTATCCAATTTCTAATAGCAAATGGGTAGTTTCACCCAAGTTGTACCTAAGAAATCAGGAATTACTGTGGTGAAGAATGAAGAAGGAGAATTGCTTTCAACTCGTACCACAACTAGTTGGTGAGTTTGCATAGACTATAGGAAACTGAATAACGTTAGTAGGAAAGATCATTTTTCGCTACCTTTTATCGATCAAATCTTAGAACGATTAGCTGATCAGTAATTCTTTTATTTCTTGGATGGTTATTCAGGGTATAATCAAATACTAGTCTTTCCTAACGATCAAGGGAAAACCACCTTCACTTGTCCTTATGGAATGTTTACTTTTAGATGCATACTATTTAGACTTTGTAATGCGCCTGCTACATTTTAGCGATGCATATTGGCAATTTTCTCAGACATGGTAGATAAAATTTTGGAGGTATTCATGGATGATTTTTCAGTATTTAAGACCACTTTTGAGGATTGCCTTAATAACCTAGCTCAAGTATTAAAATGATGTAAATAAACAAATTTGGTGTTAAGTTGGGAAAAGAGCCATTTTATGGTCCGAGAGAAAATTATTTTAGGCCACATTGTTTCTAAGAAGGGGATTGAGGTAGATAAGGCCAAAGTGGAAGTCATCTCAAAACTCCCACCTCCAACTTCAGTCAAACAAATACGATCCTTTCTTCGTCATGTTGGATTTTATAGGAGATTCATCAAAGACTTTAACAAAATTTCTAGACCTTTGTGCAAATTGCTTGCCAAAGAAACCCCTTTTATTTTTGATGATAATTGTTTGAAATCCTTCAATACTTTTTGTACAGCTTTGACCACAGCACCAATTATCAAGCCTCTTGATTGGTCCTTTCCCTTTGAAATCATGTGTGATGCATTAGATTTTACAATTGGTGTAGTGTCAGGACAAAGAATCAATAAGGAGCCACATGTGATTTATTATGCTAGTAAAACCCTTTCAAATGCTCAACTGAACTATACTACTACTGAAAAAGAGTTATTAGCTATTGTGTTTGCTCTAGAAAAATTTTGATCATATCTTTTAGGATCTAAAGTTCTGGTTTACTCTGATCACACGGCCCTTAAATACCTCTTATCAAAGAAAGATACTAAACCGCAATTGATAAGATGGATTTTTCTTCTATAAGAATTTGACTTAGAGATCCGTGATAAGAAGGGTTCTAAAAATGTGATAGCTGATCATATCTCCAGAATTTTAGTTAAACACACATCAAGCACAGATGAGATCATGGAGAAATTTCCTGATGAACAACTTTTTTTAATTTCTTCTGGTCTTCCCTAGTTTGCCCATATTATCAATTACTTAGCAACATGATAAATTCCTTCTCACTAGTCTAAACAAAAAAAGGATAGATTTTTTTCACAAGTAAAGTATTATTTTTGGGAAGAACCTGAACTGTTTAAGCATTGTTCTGACCAGATAATTAGACGATGTGTCCCTGAGAGCAAATTCAAAAGCATACTTAACTTCTGTCATACCCTTGCTTGTGGAGGACACTTTCGTGGAAAGAAAACTGTAGCAAAAGTGCTGCAGAGTGGATTTTATTGGCCAACACTTTTCAAGGATGCACACGAGTTTAGCCGAAACTGTTTGCGATGCCAGCAAATTGAATATATTTTCAAGAAAGATATGATGCCGCTGACTCCCATATTAGTAGTCAAAATTTTTGATGTTTGGGGGATCGATTTTATGGGACCTTTTTCTGTTTCATTTGGATACGAATACATATTGGTTGCAGTAGATTATGTGTCAAAATGGGTTGAGACCATAGCAACCCGAACTAATGATCATAAGGTTGTAATCAAATTCATTTAATATAATATTTTTAGTCGATTTGGGTGCCCAAGAGCTATTATTAGTGATGGAGGTAAACATTTTACTAATAGACACTTTGAGAACTTAATGAAGAAATATGGGATAACCCATAAAGTTGCAACACCATATTATCCCCAGACTAGTGGCCAAGTAGAAATCTCTAAGAGGAAGATCAAACAGATTTTAGAGAAGTTGGTAAGGCCCGATAGAAAAGACTGGTCAACACGTTTAGATGATGCACTATGGGCTTATCGTACTGCATTTAAAACTCCCATAGGAATGTCTTCTTACCGATTAGTGTTAAGAAAAGCTTATCATTTGCCAGTAGAATTGGAACATCGTGCATTTTGGGCTATTAAACAGTTTAACTTTAATATGAAAAATACAGGTTCCAATAGGAGACTTCAGTTGAATGAGTTAGAGGAGCTACACAATGAAGCGTATGAAAATGCTAAAATTTATAAGGCTCGAACTAAAGCATATCACGATAAATACATTTGAGAAAAACCTTCGAACCTAATCAAAAAGTTTGGCTCTTCAACTCAAGACTAAGACTTTTCCCTGAAAAACTTCGCTCCCGCTGGGATGGACCCTTTCTTGTAACCCAGGTATTTCCCCATGGGGTGATAGAACTCAAAGATCCTAATCAAGAAATATTTTTAAGGTGAACGGTCAATGATTGAAGCCTTATATGGATGGAATTAATGATGAGAAGTTAGTTGAATCTATTGACCTTTTAGATCCAGTATCACCATAATTCTAAGCACAGTTTGGCTGAAGAATTTAAACTTTTAAAAATAAAAAAATAAAAAATGATTTGATTTGCACATGCAACTATTATTAAATGATGTTATGAATAATATTCTTCATTTATTTATTTTCATTTGAATTATTAATTTCACTGCATATGTTTTTTTTCCATGGATATTGGATTGCAAGATATGTGAAGTTATACGATATTTATCTTAATAATTTTTAACACACATGAGAAACCTTGATTAGGAATTTAATTCAGTATTTCTATATTATTTATGGTGAAACCACATCCAAGAAAAAAAAAATTTATAAGTCTAAACTAGAATTTGGAGGCAAAGAAAGGCTACACGAAAGATATTTAACATATATTTAAGTTTATCCATCAATTAATGTCCTTTGTTGGTAAGATTCTCAATATTACATAATGCAGTATTTGAAAATTTGGAATGAACTTTTAATATTATTATTAAGTTGCTGCTAGCTTAACAAGCAAAATGCCTACAACAGCTATGTAAACCATATCCAGAGGTGCATAAATTTTTTTGTGCGATCAACTTAATTATATCATTATTTATATTATTAAAACTCAAATGTTAATTACGTAGTCTCTCCAAATATTTAAAATATTTTAAAACCCAACATGATATATAACCATTATTTCTTTAGTGAGCTGTGTGATTGGATCCCCTTGAGATCATAATAGCTATCATAACAGCAACTGCTAGTTGTCAAAAATGAAAATGACAAACAATAATAGAGAAATAATGTTGTTGTTTATTAAACTCGCACTTTATCATTGAAAAGAAAAGAAAAAAAAAAAAAAATTCCTGAAAGCACTTGCAAAATTTGTAGTGCTCAAATAGGATAATAATTCCATGTAATTAATTGCGTGTTGTTATTCAAAATAGAAGCTAGAGGACGACTCAGTGTGCATTCTGGACAATGCTATATCATGCTCATGTTTTTCACATATATTGCAGTACATATTTTCGTCACTTATATCCAAGATTTATTGAGGAGGAAAGAGACTTCTTTGCCTCTCCTATATATCCTGATCACTGTTTTATTACTTCGTCTCTGCTCCCGTGTTACTGGCCCACAAGGCATTGGATCCCCCATTCATGGCTGGCCTCCTTGAAATTATTTGATCGAGCATTTGCATCCATTTCCTCGTCAATTATTATAAGTTCAGTACTTCGTCATCCACTATTAATACACCATCTACATGCATGCACCTCTCTCCCATCATCAAATAGAAAGGAATTAATTAAGAAAAATCCTTTATATATATATAGCGTCCCCCGGTTTGGGTTGTGTAAGAGAGAAATAAATTAAAGGCGCACGAAGCCAATGGCCGCCATTTCAAGCTTAGCCCTCGCAGTACTGGTGGTGTGTGCCATGGTTGCCGCCATGGCCCATTCCACCCTCCTCGCCCAGAACTCCCCGAAAATCTACGTGGACGCCCACAACAAAGCACGGCAGGAGGAGGGGCGTTGGTCCGGTGCGCTGGAACACCACCTCGAGGCCTACGCCAAGAAATACGCCAACAAGCGGAAACGCGATTGTGCCCTCAAGCACTCCAACGGGCCCTACGGCGAGAACCTCTTCTGGGGCTGGGGGAGGGAGTACTCGGCCGCGGACGCCGTCGACGCGTGGGTCAGGGAGAAGGAGTGGTACGACTACTACACCAACACGTGCGAGCGTGGGAAAGTCTGCGGGCATTACACCCAGGTGGTGTGGCGTGACTCGACCCAAATCGGGTGTTTCCGGGTCAAGTGTAACGACGGCGCCGTCTTTATCATCTGCAACTATTACCCACCGGGCAACGTCGCCGGGCAGCGCCCCTTTGGTGAGGAGGTTTGGCGTGGCAGTGAGTGAGCGGTACAAATGTTAGCCCGTTGTCTCTGTGGAATTAATAAGGCTTGGATGCCAAAAACAGCATATATATATATATATATATGCTTATAAAATGTGACGTGAGCATCAGCAGTACGTTGCTTGCATTATTATTGTATGTCAAGTTTTCATTGATAAGGTGACACTGAATAATAGAAGGGTGATAGGAGACCGCCATGCATGTATGCGAATGGCAATTATTTTACCTAAATATATTATGATCGATGCAAAATAATGACATGCAGGCCCTGATGCAGTAAAGGAAGGATTTTAACAGCGCTAGCGGTATATTATTTTGGAGGGCATGGTTTGATCATTAAAGATATATATTTATGACAAAATTACAAGAGTAAAAATGAAGTAGTGGCAGTGAAAGCTTCGAAATAGGCCTAGTAATTTTCAGGATGGGCTAAGTTTGGGCCCATAAGCATATATAGCTTCCCATCTGTCATGGCTCTGCCATCTAACGGCTTTGCTCGCCCAACTAGTGGTTTTTAAGTATTCTCATATTCGTTGAACTATGTTCATGTCTTGGAGTGCTTCATCAGGATAATAATGGCATGCAACCGGATTTTACCATTCATATATAATAGAAGAGCTTGAAGCAAGCATGCATGCATTCCTTGGATTGTTCCATTGGGCACAAGGTTTTCAAGCAAGGAATAACGTCATGCAATGCACCATATTTTTGGCACAAATCTTAAATCTCTTGTATTATATTCAAACTTAGGTGGAAAGATATTGTTTAGATATTCTGCATACATAGATGAAATATCCTGGAAGGCAGGAACAATGACATCAACTTTTACCCAAGTCTTCTCCTCAATTCCCTCTTATTTCCTATTACGCATTGGATACTCCAAATAGATCATTGGATCTCATCCAACCATGGACCGTATTGTTAGGATTGTTTTCAATACAGATTATTTTGAAAGAGAAATTAGGATAAAGAAAAGTTTCTCTCAAAAAGAAAAAATAGATCCAGGATTTTATTAAGCACATCACCATATAAATATTGTTTCTTGTTCTACGGATAAACATAATGCTTCTTATCCATATGAGGCTACCACACCAAAGCATAATAAAATAGGCCCATTATGTAAAAGCCCAACTCAGACTAAATAAAATAAAATAAAATACTAAAAACTAACAATCATTATATTTTAACACTCCCCTTTAATGGTTGTTCTTGGAGACCCATGAGATCTCTAAAGTGAATGAATTTCTTCTTGGGTAGTGCCTTGGTGAAGATATCTGCAATTTGATCTTGAATCTTCATATTTGACTTAATTTCTTTTTCTTCTACCACATCTCTTATAAATGGTACTTATTTTGATGTGCTTGGTGCGGCTATGATATATAGATTCTTTGTTATAGAAATGGTAGATTTGTTATCACATAGCAGAGTTATAGCTTCTTCTTGTTTTTTCCCATATCTTCAAGTATCTTCTCAACCAAATTATTTGTTGTGCTACCACAGTAGTTGAAACATATTCTGCTTCAGAAGATGATAATGCCACTGTATCTTGCTTCTTGATGCCCAAGATATAATACCTGATCCATAAAAGAATACATAACCTGATGTGCTTTTTATGTCATCAATGCTTTCAGCCCAATCACTATCACAAAACCTAAATAACTTCATAATATCATCCTTGTTTCTTTCATACATGATTCCATAATCTGTAGTACCTTTGATGTATCTCAAGACTCTTTTTGCTTGTCCAAAGTGAATATTACTTGGCTTTTGCATAAATCTGGAAAGTAAACTTGATGCAAACATAATATCTAGCCTTGTAATTGTTAGATATAATAAACTTTCAATAATGCTTCTGTATAATTGTGCATTGGCTTCACCACTTTCATCTTCTTTCATCAACTTCTTATTTACCACAAAAGGTGTTTCCACAATATTGTAATTTTTCATTTTGAACTTCTTGAGAATGCCTTCTACATACTTCTTTTGACTGATAAAGATACCATTTTTTCTGACTGATTTTAATTCCTAAAAAATAATGAAGCAACCCCATATCGTCCATTTCATATTTTCTCATCATATCACTTTTGAAAGTCAAAATCATATTCTCATTGTTACCAGTAATAATTAAATCATCAACATAAAAAGAGACAATGAGAATATCATTACCTTGCTTCTCACATAAAGTGTTGGTTCACTTGGACTTCTTAGAAATCTTTTTCATTGAAATAGGTGTCAATTTGAGAGTACCATGCTCTGGGTGCTTGCTTCAGCCCATACAATGCTTTCTTCAACTTGTATACCTTGCTTTCTTGACCTTTGATGATGAAGCCTTGAGGTGTTCAACATAAATTTTTCTTCCAATACTCCATTCAAAATACTGACTTTACATCTAGTTAATGTAGTTTCCAACTTTTATGTACTGCTATAGAAATAAGATTCTAATTGTATCATGTTTAGCAACAGGTGCAAAAGTTTCTTGATAATCAATACCAGATAATTGAGTATCCCTTTGCTACCAATCTTGCTTTGTGTCTTTGAATGGTGCCATCTGGATTATGTTTTATTTTGTAGATCCACTTTAAGCAATGACTTCCTTATCACTTGGTTTCTTCACTAATTTTCAAGTTTTGTTTTTCTCAATCATATTGATTTTTTCTTGCATTGCCTTGTTTCATACTTCTTCATGCATAGTATTTTCATAAGTTTCAGGCTCAATCATGCAGAAATTATAAAAAGCATAAATGTCACTTAATCTTCTAATTTTTATAGGAGTAGAACTTGAAAATAGACTTGAACTTGAAGTTGAAAATGGACTTACACTTGGATAAGTTTGTGGTGAACCTTCAACCTCATTTTTTTCATTTTGAGCATCATAAATTTCTTCATCAAGAGAAATAATATTTTCTTCAACTTTCTTTTGCTTCCAATCCCAAGCAACTTTCTTATTGAAAATAACATCTCTGCTTATGATCACTTTATTTTGCTTTAAGCTGAAAAGTTTGTACCCTTTTGATTTAGAACTGTATCCAACAAAGATGTATTTTTCACTTACTTCATCAAATTTGTGTCTCATTTCCTTTGAAATATGTGCATAGCATAGACATCCAAAGATTTTGAAATGCTTCACTGAAGGCTTTCTACCAGACCAGGCTTCAAATGATGTCACATTCTGAAAAGCTTTTGTTGGACATTTATTCATCAGATACACTACTATATTCACTACTTCTGTCCAATAAGAATTTAGAAAGCCTTTATCTTTGAGCATAGATCTAGACATCCCAACAATAGTACGATTCTTTCTTTCTGCAACTCTATTTTGCTCTGGTGCATAGCCAACAGTCAATTATCTTTGTACACCATCATCTTCACAAAACTTCTCAAATTCATTTAAATTATATTCACCACCTCTATCGCTTCTCAGCACCTTGATATAATGCCCACTTTGTCTTTCCACAAGATTTTTAAACTTTTTGAAGATAAAAAATGCCTCTAATTTATGTCTCATAAAATACACCCATGTCATCCTTGAATAGTTATCAATAAAAATAATAAAGTAGATGTTACCTGCATGAGAAGAAGTTTTCATAGGTCCACATATGTGAGCATGAATAAGCTCCAATGGTGCTTTGGCTCTCCATACATGCTCTTTTGGAA